>JANIPM010000160.1:69666-87687 GCA_027478405.1 Erythroxylum cassinoides
TGATCCATAGTGAGCACATGGATGAGTTGAGGCAACAAAGTCCATTATATGTTGACAGGAGACATAAAGAACAATTTTCTTCATGGTTTAAGCATCGGGTGAGAAGAAGGTTTGAACGTGGTGTTCACTAATAATTATATATTATTAACTAATTTCCCTTTCTTGTTATAGATGACGACATTAGCTAGCTCCCATGAAGCAAGTAACTTTGAGTCTTTGTATGCATTAGCATGTGGACCTCATAGTTTGGTTCAGAAATATACTGTATGCAATACTAATGGGATGCGATTTTGCGTTGAAGCTTGTGATCTGCGTAGGATTACACAAAATTGTGGTATTGCAGTGTTAGGAAATTATGGTGAAGACAATATAACATTTTATGGGATGCTAACAGATATTATCAGGCTTGAATATATTAGGGGTAAAAGTGTTGTGCTTTTCAAATGCAAATGGTACGATCTTGAAAATTCAAATATAAGGGTCAACCTCATTGTAAAAAGCATCAACGTTACTAAGTTTTGGTTCAAGGATGGCCCATTTATTTTGGCAAACCAAGCGAAGCAAGTTTTTTTGTGGAAGATTTGATACTCGGTTTAAATTGGTGGATTGTGTAAGAATGTGAAGTTAGACGTGTGTATGATATCCCTTTGCATGGTCTTGAAGAAGGTTCAAATGACGTTGAAGAGTCTGATGAAGTTCCAGTCGAAGTTGAGGAATGTTCCTTAGAGTTTTTAGATTGAAATGATGTTGCATTTGATGTAATAAATAATGTTGTATTGCATTTTGACCAACGTTTGTATGACGATTTGGATGACTTAGAGACAAGTAGTAGTGACGATGAATGTGATATTGTGGATTGGGAATGAGGTTAATGCCTTATACTTGTGTGACAACTGCTATGTGATATTTCTGAATGTATTATTTCTGAATGCGTGGGTATCGTAATCTGTAAATTGGTCACAACAAAGTAATACATGGAAATGTGTTACATAAGTATTGCATCTGTATTTAGTTAAACATTGGATTGGGTGAAAGGCGAAATGCCTCATACTTGTGCGAAAATAACTTTGTGTTATTTCTGAATGCACTACCGTGTAGTAAGATATGAATTGCTTGACTATGCATGAGTTGAGTGAACCATCGATGATGGTTTCTCACTGAGTTCGCAAAACTCACCCAAAATTTGCAATTATTTTTCAGGATTTGAAGAGTACCCCGTTAGACAAACGGGAGTATGTCTACTGTATAAAAGTCAGAGATTGAGGTCGGGATCAGTTCACGTCTGCATTAGTGTTATTCTGTTCTTGTGTAAATTTGTATTTATGCAATTTCCGCAGAATAGCGCTTTTTATTTCAGTGGGTCCCAATTAGCTAATGTCGTATTTGTATTGTGATCACTAAAGGCGTTCAGGAACAACATTGGGCCCAATTTGGTTATGTATTTTTGTGCATGAAATGGTTAAATACTGTTGAGTGTATTTTTATGACTGGAATTGTGCTATGATCGAAAATGTTTTCAAATTAATGCGGGCCCAAATCGTTTACTGAATTCCGCGCATACAATTATTTCAAAAATAAAAATGTCATACTAAGTTTATGGACTGTAATTGAGTGCTCTAGCATACCACCCTTGTGGGGCACGGGCTCGGATATCACCCTCGATGTCGAGTTTTGGTCTTGCAGGAGTGGGATGCTACATTCATTTTATGTAGAAAGGTTGTATTATATGTTTGTTTGGGGAACATTGTTTAGTACTTACTTATACATATATATTTTATTTTGGCATTAATTCGTTCCAATTTTTTTGAATGGATTGATATTTTATAGACTTCCTCTTATACATATTTATTTATTTTGTCTATTTTTTACGTGAAAAAAGAACATAATGAAACAAATTGCTTTCGTAACTATTATGACCTTTGCTTTAATAAACAAAACCATGTAACATTCAAAAGCTCATACTAAATGTTATAGTTATGTCCTTAATGAACCCAAAGCATTCCCCGTCTTGAATGAAATAGCTCCGAGATCAATAGTTGAATACTTGTTAGGTGATGACACTTTCATGCTATCAGCAGCTTAAAGTTGATGACGGAAACCTGTTGATCATTTACATTTGGTCTTTTTTTAATCTATTAACGTAGTCAACTCTCGGCAATTATATATGGACGCTAGTGTTGAGTCAATGAACCTGGAAAGTGAAATCTTCACTTTCTTTTCTTTGGAGGGTTTAAAAATTTTGTTATGAACTTGTTTAGTCACTATTATTTTAGATAGTAATATAGACCTGTCTTTTCTATTATGTTATTGATTCTTCATTAGTTTCTTCTATGTTTCGCTCCCATATTATTGCTTTCTAACCTGATCAGATCTTTCTTGTTCATTCAGATTCTCTACATATTCTCTCTCTCTTTATTTTGTTTTCCTTTTGCTGAGTTTCTAATTGTAAAACTTGTCCTACATCAGATAATTTATTATAAGGAGTCTATGAAAGTTATTGTTTTTATGCATTATGCTCACATGATCTATTATACGCAATTAATCATAGTAAGTTTGATTTTGTCATTAATGTTTCTTTGAACTGCATTATAGGAAGCTACAGTAAAATATGTTGAACTGGCCAGGAAGTATGGTCTGACTCCAATTCAGCTGGCTCTCAGATTTGCATGAGATTGGCCATTTATGACTAGTTCAATCATTGGTGCAACCTTAGTTGAATAGCTAAAAGAAGACATCGATACTTTCATATCAACTAAGTGACCTTTACCCACAGAAGTAATGGCAGACATTGAGACTATTTTCAAAAGATATAAAGATCCTGCGATTCTGTTAGAGGCATACCTTAGATATACATGAGCATAACCTTTTTCCTATGTAAAATATGGAACTGAACCAATTTTTAACCTAATACATGTCCTTTTACTGTACATGGTGCATCTGATATATGGAAAGACCTTAAAAGAGAGGCCTTGATGTTCAATAGATTGAATCTTTTTGTTCTATGATCATATGTCTTAGGCTTAAACAGAGAATTAGAAGAAAGCAACATGTGCTTGTGTATTAATGTTTACTCTATTAATTGAAAAGGGAACAAAGGAAAAAAGTAGAGAGAATTAAGTAAATGGTTGATAAGCTGGAAAAATAAAAGAAAGCAACAACATATGCATGTCTGAAATAGAAGACTGGAGCAGCAAAGTCAATGCCACCATACCATCTGGTTCTATTATGTACAGTTACTGATCATATTCTCTCTTTTTTCTTTTCCTCCTACAAGTTTCCCAATTGAATGGCATATCTTATTGGCCAGAGATTGAACAAGTCCTCTTTATCCTTTTATTTTTGTTGCTTGGTTAATGGCATAATCCTATTAATGCATGAACTGGAGTACTTCATCTACAAAAAGATTATAGGCAAAAGAATATAGAGATACTAGCATAGGTGGAAAATTTTACATGAAATGCCCAGTTTTCCTTTTCCAAAGCAAGTTAAAATTATAATTGCTTTAATAGTCATTCATAATTTTATAAGGTTAAATGCTCAAAAGGATGAAGAGTTTTCTCTCTATGATGAAGATGATGAATTATTTCCTAAAAATGAAAAAATCAATGAAAATGACAATGCTGAAGAAAATCATTTAAACGAGCTACAAAACAACGAGATGAAGGATGCGAGGGAATATATTGCAAATCTTCTTATATTACAATAAAATGCATAATTTGTTATTTATTTAACTATTTAATCAACTTGAATATTTATTTTGGGATTATAATATTATTTAGTTTTTTTATATGTTTTAATATTTATTTTTCATATTAGTTTTATTTCTTACAAGAAAATAGGACATCTTTTTAAATAATTTCCTACAAGATGGTTATCTAAAATTTCCTACAAGATGGTTATCTAAAAAATAGGTAACCGTAAGGTGTAAATGAGACATCTCTTGTAGTGGTGTGAATTAAACTTCAAAGTCTATAGCAGTGTCTACATGATACACGTATGAATTTGAAGTCATTCAAAGCATGAAATTATTGATGTCACGATTTAAATGGAAGTGAATTTGTCAAACAATTGTAAAGTAAATGTAAACCCATTCTATTCACGAAAGACCTAATAGTAGTTGAATTCTTTCAAATCAAATGTAAATATAATATATTGTGCTTTGCATATTATTTAATATACTTTAAATATTATTTATATTCATAAATATTTTTATTACAAAATAAAATATAGTTACAATTAATAAAAGTGCTTTTTATTTTTATATTGTCAAACAGTCTACTGTATGAAGCTCTTTCAAAAACGCTGTTTTTTAATTGACAACCAAAAAGTCAACTAACTTCTTAGAAAAGCTCTTCTAGCAAAAGCTTCACTGAGAAAAACTCTACTAATATAAGCTCATCCAAACAAGTATATAGACAAGACCATGGTGATTATGGAGCCCGAGTAGAGCGATGGAGGGTTGTGTTTGTGTCATTCTTGTTTCTTTTCCTTTTCTTTTTAAATTTTTCGATAAAAAATTGAAAACCCATAAAACACGAACCCCTTCACAAATAATTAGAAAGTCTATTGCTAAAGCCTTTTGGTTCATATCATGATTTTCTAGGGTTTTGTTGTTTCGGAGAAAGTAGAGCAAAGCCGTCGCAAGTTAGAGGGGAAGAAGGGAAAGAAAGATCCAATGGCCACTCAAGGACTGACGACGACTATAGACCCTGTCATATTAGATGATATAATCAGACGGCTAACAGAGGTTTGATCAGCCAGAATTGGCAAGCAGGTTCAACTATTGGAGACTGAGATCAAGCAGCTTTGTCTCACTTCTAAAGACATCTTCATTCAACAACCTAATTTGCTCGAGCTCGAAGCCCCTATCAAGATTTGTGGTCAGCTATTTCTTTGTGCATATTTTAGGGTTTTTTCTTCTTTTTTTGTTGACGTTCTTTCTTCAAGATTGATTGACATACATTTTAATTAATTACTTACATGATTTGGCTGTTTTTTGTTATTATGCAAACCATGGGTTGTGCAACTTGTGTACTGCTTAATTGCATAGAAATTCGCTGACAAAAAAGTATTGATTGTTCAATTTTGCATGAACCCTTATCAGGAATGTATGTTAGCAAGTGTATCTGATCTTAGAAACTATAAAAAGCCAGCAACTAGTACCGATCCTTTTGTATTGTTTAAGTATGGAGAATAGTATGATCCCTCCTCTAATTGTAAGCTTAAATGGAACTTTGGGTTTTGTGTGCTTGTCGGTTATTTTTCACAGATATATAATTGAATTCTATTTTGGCCAACTTCCTTGTTCTAACGTTATAACATAACATACTGATTCTTTCAGGTGACGTGCATGGTTAGTATAATGATTTGTTGAGGCTCGTCGAGTATGGGGGTTTTCCTCCTGAAGCAAATTATTTGTTTATAGGGGACTATATTGATCGTGGCAAACAAAGCTTGGAAATAATTTGCCTGTTACTTGCCTACAAAATTAAATACCCAGAGAACTTCTTTCTTCTCAGGGGAAACCATGAATGTGCTTCTATTAATAGAATATATGGATTTTACGATGAGTGTAAGCGAAGGTTCAATGTCAGGCTTTGGAAATCGTTTACTGACTGCTTTAACTGCCTTCCTGTTGCTGCTCTCATAGATGACAAAATATTGTGTATGCATGGTGGTCTTTCCCCTGATTTGACAGATTTGGATCAGATTAGGAATTTGCCTCGGCCAATTGCTGTTCCAGACACTGGCCTGCTCTGTGATTTGCTCTGGTCAGATCCTGGTAGAGATGTTAAGGGATGGGGGATGAATGATAGAGGGGTTTCGTATACCTTTGGTCCCGACAGGGTGTCGGATTTCTTAGCAAAGCATGATTTGGACCTTGTATGTCGTGCACATCAGGTTGTTGAGCTAGATTGAGTTATTCCTTTTTTTCAGACTTATAATGGAACCAACAATTGTTTTCATGTATTAATACGACTTCTTTGGTCCAGGTTGTGGAAGATGGATACGAGTTCTTTGCTGAAAGGCAGCTTGTGACCATATTTTCAGCACCCAACTACTGCGGTGAATTTGATAATGCCGGTGCTATGATGAGCGTGGATGACAACCTAATGTGCTCCTTTCAAATTCTGAAGCCTGCTGAGAAAAAGGCTAAATTCATGATGTCCAACAAAATTTAATAGTCCCCCAAACTATGAACAGATGGTCTTAAGAAGGTCAGCTAAATACTTCATATATTGTTCCCACAGTTTAGCTGGGATGGCAATCGATTATGGTCTTATGTTCTTGCCCATAATTATGGTTTTGGAAATTTATCTCTCAACTTACTCCCTGGTTGTTTACACGTCTCATTGCTGTTGGAAATGATTGGGTTTGATTTCTGGGAATTGCTGTTTACATTTCTTTTCTCTTGTCAAGTTATTTTCATTTGGCCATATAACACATGTTTTATTGAAATGCTGAATACTTGAATGTGAATGCCTAAGATCTAAAAGGCATAATGTTGAGTCTCTTAGTACTGTTTTTAATGGTTGGTAGCATGGAAAGCATGGATCACCATTAATTTTGGGATTTATTCTTCTTTTTTCATTTAGTTGCCGATGCTCAAAGAGTTCAGGAACTTCAGTTTAAACAATGCCCTAAAGTTCTGTCTTGGTTTCTTCAAGATATTATGATCCCTGCTTTTGCGTTCCTTCCTCTCTAAAACAAATAAGGAAAGGGTAAATGGACACAGAAAATATCTAATAACATGGATTTGAACTTTTGATTGATTTTCCAAAGGATCTTTTTGGTTTGCATAAAATTTTCATAGAATATCAATATGGTGACCCTGAAGATTTGGTTTTGTAGCAATTCATTCAGAGGATAAAGCTACTGTGTTTGTGCATTGACATTGGCAAATTATTATGTTTGGAATTGGCATTCGATTATGTCAAATATTGACATGATTTTTAATGTTTTGCAACAACATCCTTGTGTCTACTACTGAAGAGTTTTTGGCTTTTTCATGCCTTAGATGAGGATATTTGTGCTTAGCAGAAGCTGTAAATTTTCAAGATGCTGCATGTCCACTTGAGATTATTTGGCTACTTATGAGAACATGTACTTGAGATACTCGAGTTAAACCAATGACCATATGTTTGTCAAAATGAAGAACGATACCAGGTTCTAATGCTTATGGTTCACTAGTTCATATCAACAAACAGATGATTATCTTTTCAACATGATCTTGGATAATAGGAGAAGGCTAACTGTTTTCTTTTTATTTTTTCAAATGGAGTTGTCTCACATTCTTCTTCTTGTTAGTTTATGAGAAGTCATTATTGCCAATGGATGAACTAAGATTTTTGAATCATTATTCTCTTATTTGTTTGAATTGCTACCTTAAATCTGGTGCTTTAGGCTGGGATAACAGATGGCTTCCAATGATTGCCATTGGTTTGGCACACAGCCCTTTCCAGCTTTAGTATTTTAACTTGTTGGTGATCCCAAATAATGCAGATAGCTACCAGAAATCGAAGATTGTGGGGATTTTGTCTTCCAGTCTATAGGAGGAACATTTACTTCCAACTTAATATCCACAAGTTGATTGGGGAAAAGTTTCATCGAGGTGTGACAACGGGATATCTGGCAACTGAATACCAAGGGATGGAAGGAATTGCCTATTTCCTTTTTCTTCTTTGTCTTCAAGTATCCTTACCTTTTCTGTAGTACTTCCATATCATCACATTCTGTATATTTGGCCTTGTAATTTAAAGTTTTAATTGCAGATTAAGCAGTTAAAAAAGTCGGCTAATTTTGCCTGCCCAAGTGGTTTCATTCGCTGGGACTGAGTACACTACTTGAACTTGATTTATGCATTTTCTCATGCTATAAGATGGTTGAATGAAATTAGTGTTGCAAGACTCAAGGTGATTGCGTAAGTAGTTATGCTCTGCAGTATATATATTACCTCCTACCAATTGTGAGTGCTTGGCAGCCTTAAATTATCGGTCGTCACGACAACTCGACCCCCATTTATACTCTTGACATGCCGAGGAGCAACGTAAGTTTGTTACCGGTCAGAGTGAAGGTATAACAGTTCGTACTCTTATGACATTTATATCTTAGCTTGAATCTCTTAAATCATTTGAAGATTGATGCTTTACATATATTTGGTTTTCCAAGTAAGTGATAAGCTTATTTAGGAACCTGCTTGTTATCTTCTCTTTTGCTTTGAAAGCTTAAAATTGATGAGTGATCATGGCGTCTTGGCTTACGATATTGTCAAACAAACATGGGCGCCTGCATATTGTCGGCTCTGGTCCTGTCTTTCCATTTATTTATTCTTTGAATCAAAGGGTCGAGGTCTTATGGCTGTATGCGTCCTGACTTGCATGCAACTTTTCGTCTTCGGCTGTATGATCCAAAGGAAAGTGACAAAATGTCCCTTTGTATACATGTCATCTGTGGCAATCTTTTTGGCTTATCAAACTAATTTGAGCGTAATTTTTTAGGGAAAACTTAATAAACTAGTAATTGTATGCAACTGAAAATTTGGTTGATGAGGGTCTTTGACAACTTATAATAATTGTAATATTTTAATTGTTTACATAAAGTCATTAAAGTATAATTAATGATTAGAAAATTGAATTGGTTTTTCCATTTAAATTTTTATTTAATTTTTAGCTTTATTTATTTATTTTATTTTAATAATTTTTATTGTTAAAATTAATCATTTTATTAATTAATTGGTTATTTTTAATAAACTAATCAGTTTTTAAAAATTAAAATGATTTTTATTGAATAATTTTGAATTAAAGTTTAAGTTTCTGTGAATAAATATAGTCTCATTTAATTATATTTAGATGATTTAATTCATATTTTAAACTTTTATTTTGTTTATTTAATTTTCTAAACATTTAATTTAATAATAGTATTTGGTTGGTGTAAGTGATTGAACATTCTCATCTCATCTCTTAACTAGAAGTCTCATGTTCGAGTCTTAAGAATGAAGCGGTCAGTTTAGCTAACACTTTATTTCTTACGAGTTGACTCGATACAAGCGAGAATTAGTTTGGGCGTGGATAATTTCAAAAGATTAATTGAGATTTTTCTAAGATACCTTGTGACTAGGGCCGAATCAAGAAAAAGTATTATTGCGTTAGCAATGAAAAATGTAGTTTACCCATACGGTGTGAAGAACTTATCTTGACTTAAATTAATCCATCAAACGCATTATGAGAATTACAAAGGCAGCAACTTCTTTCAAAGTGATTGAATATAGTTAGTTGTTACCGCCTAATCCAGAACAAATATAATTATAAGTACCATATAAACAAATCCATCATTAAAAGACAAACAAAATCATCATTAAAAGAAGTTGACTCATCATAGAAGTGTGTGTGTATTGCAGAAGCAGAAATAAGCTTAAGATTAGCAAATTGGATTCAACTCAACTCGACTGACCCAAAATAATCTTACTCGATTTGGTAAAGTAATGTTATTTTAATTAGTAAAAATATAGTTTAACTTCGATTTGATCTGAGTTTTAATCAAGACGAATTCAAATTATATAAGGAAAAATTAGTCTCAGCTAATTCATTGTCAACTTCAAATAAAACCTGATTAATGCGGTGTTTAAAAAATCTAATCAATTTGATAAATATTTTTATTTTTTATTTTTATCTATTTTAATAAATTTTGTTGTTAAAAATTAATCAATTTATTTATTAATTAATTTTTATTTAATAATTTTCACTTAAACTTTAATTTTTTTTGAAAAGAAGCATAATTTCTTTTAAATATATTTTAAATTCTTAAATTTAGTTTATTTTATAGTAGTCTAATATTACTCGTATCTTTTTACCCGTAAATCGAATTTTATTTTTATTATTGGTTTAAGATCTTAAATCATTGTATTAAGGCAGGGTAAGAGAATTGGAAAAAAGAGTAGGAATGTGTTAATATTCAAAATAATTTTGGTTTTGCGTGTTGTATGTATTCAAATTGTGACTATATTTTAGTGGTGTTATAATGTAATAAATGACGCAGAAAAAAGAAGGAAGTAAAGATTTGAATTTTTGAATCGGATCTTCTTCATTTGTCGGGGAAGATGGCGGATCCATCAACGGGGCTGCTACTGGCGGCATGTGGCGGCGACACAGTGAAGGTGTTCGATACGACGGTCGGAACAGGAGATCCTTGTATCTTAACTTACACTCCTTCACCTGGCTTCCTGGTCAACTCAGTCAAGTGGAATCACACTAGTCAGTCTCACTCACTCACTATTTCTTTACATTTTCTTTGTTTATTTAATACGAATTATGTCTTTGATCTTCAAGTTTTGGGTATACTTGCGTAATTGCTTGGAGATTGGGTGGTAATTCATTAGTTAGTAAAAATTTCCGGATTTTCACAGATTTGGTGTTGGCGAGTGCTGGAGACGACAAGAAGGTGTCGTTATGGGGGAAAAATGGGCAGAATATGGGGACGATTCCTGTTTCTGGGACCGATGGTGGAGATAATATTGAGGTGATGATTTCTTTTGCATGTTGCACGTTGCATTATTTGCAGTTAACTCTTTGCTTCTGTGTTTATATTATTGAGAGCGAGGGCTTCCTTTCTCAAATGCATTCTTTAATTTTTTGATATGTGTCTGTAGGAATCTATATTAGCTATTAGCTTTAGTAACAAGGGTTCCAGATACATATGTTCCGGGGGAAGTGGGCAAGTTGTAAGGATATGGGATCTGCAGAGGAAGCGCTGTATTAAATGGTTGAGGGGTCATACCACTACAATAACAGGTGCTATGTACAATTGTAAAGATGAGCATCTGGCTTCTATAAGTTTAAGTGGGGATCTTATTCTTCATAACCTGGCATCTGGTGCTAGGGCAGCAGAACTGAAGGATCCCAATGAACAGGTTGTTTAGTTTGTTGAATTAGGATGCTTGTTGTTTCTATTTCTGTTTTTTCTTTTTTGTTGCTAATAGCTTGTCTGGTGGTTTTAAGATCAGGTGCTGAGAGTGCTTGATTATTCTCGGATTAGCCGGCATCTATTGGTTACTGCAGGTGATGATGGATCTGTACATTTATGGGATACAACTGGTCGCAACCCGAAGGTTTGTACTGTTAATCCAAAACTAAAGCCTGGCTTGATGAGTAATAACTTTCATACATCATTGGCTCATTTCATATCTTGGCTGCTGTTTTGATGGTAGATCCTTACATTGGAATTATAGCTGCTTTTATGTCATATAAAGACCTCGAGGAGAAAAAATTCTTTAGTATTCTTTTGCATTTGTATTCAGAAAAACCTCAGTTTGATGGCTTCATGTTTCTTTTTTGTATGGTTCTTTTACACTATAATGTAATTTTCTTGTGATTGAAAACACATAATGGTTCCTTCTACTTGCTTCTTGGTAGGCCTCTTGGTTGAAACAACATTCGGCACCAGCTGCTGGTGTTAGCTTCTCGCCATCAAGTGACAAGGTCTTTATCTCTCTCTTTCTTATTTTTTATTGATCAACTAACCCTCCATTTATTTTTGATGAACTGGACAACCATTTTCTTGCCTCCACTGTTTTTCCATAACAGATAATTGCTAGTGTTGGGCTGGATAAAAAGCTATACACTTATGATGCAGGGTCTAGAAGACCCTCATCTTGCATTGCATATGAAGCTCCCTTTTCTTCATTGGCATACACGGACAATGGTTGGGTTCTAGCAGCTGGAACTAGCAGTGGCCGGGTCGTGTTCTATGATGTTCGTCGAAGTCTCAAGCCTTATACTGTTCTTCGTGCTTA
Source organism: Erythroxylum cassinoides (assembly GCA_027478405.1). Lineage (NCBI taxonomy): Eukaryota > Viridiplantae > Streptophyta > Magnoliopsida > Malpighiales > Erythroxylaceae > Erythroxylum > Erythroxylum cassinoides. The sequence continues at coordinate 81,455 of JANIPM010000160.1, forward strand.
TAATAGTTCAGAGGTGGACTCTTTTTACCCCTCAGTTTCTTCTGTAATGTAAAAGCCTCCTATTTCATCAAGCTTGATGCTAAATGTCCCACTCCTCAAATTGTACATTGATTGCGCTTTTGAGTCCCATAATGGTCACTAAATAAAAAGGCTGCCTATGATTTTACAAAATCAGTGTTCTCTGTTTTCCCTTTACGTTACTCTGAAAGCTGTTTTATGCACAAAAGATCGTTTTTCAATTGTTCTTTGAGTCCCAGCTTTTAAATATTACATTGTTTTTTATTTCCTCTATAATGTGGTATTGCACATATTCTATATCAAACAGGCTGTTACGAGTTTGTGCTGGCAAAGATCAAAACCAGTAATTGTAAATGAGGACAGCTGTACTGCAGAGACAGCTCTGTTGGGAGGTGCAGTCGAAGATTCCATCCTTATGCCTGACCCACTCCCCTCAGTGATATCAACTTCTGTTGCACTATCCACAGCGGTATCTGGTTCTCGTAATGCAGGCCGCACAGGTATTTCTGTGGAAACATCTGTAACCACAACTGGTAGTGCATCTGCATCAAGCATAACCAACCTATCTTTAGAAAAAGAAACACCCCAGAGAAGTCATTTGTGGCCTGGTGCATCATTGGCGAGATTGCATGCTCCTCGATTTGGTGTTAATTTCAAGGATGAAATGGAGGTCTTCTCCCCACTTGTTGATGTTCAGCCCATCACGCCCTCACTTGATAAATTATGGATGGACAATGAGGGTTTGAAGAAAGATAATTTACCTGTTGATAGGAAGACTTCATCCTTGTTTTCTTCATCTGGTAGGAGATTCCCTTTTGCAGAGGATAGGGCCAATGATCATCCAATATTTGATTGGAAAGCCGGTTCAACTCCCAAACAGGTGTGCGAACTTTTATCCTGAGTGAAATGTTTCAAAAGGATGAAAAGTTTGTTTATAAATACTATTTTGCTATCTCTAAGCTCAGCATTTGCAGTGTCTCTGCTTGATTCTTACAATCAACTATTTTACTATTTACCATTTCATGATGCTATCATTCTTCAATGCTGAAAATTTGTGGATATCATTATGACTTTATATTAACTTCTTAATAAAGAATTTACTTGTCAGTCCTCATTTATTTAGTTTATATTGTATTTTTTAATAATTTATGCTATAAGTTTGGGTACTTTCTAAGTAAATCTAATGGTTAGTTGCACATAATTGATCTCTATGGGATTGTTGTGGTGGTATAATAAAAAGTGACATGTACGTCTTTCATCCTTCTTTGCAGGAAGACACAAAATCTTCTTTCGCTTTGTTGGGGGTCTCTAGCCCTTCTCCATCTTCTAAAAGTGAAAATTCTTCCATCACCCCTCCTGAAGCCTGGGGTGGTGAAAGGCTATCTGATAAAATTGGTCACCTGCGTCAGCCACTCAATTTGCCTTCTCGATTTGCTACTTTGAATTCTGGGGTTTTGACTTCGGGGGCATCATTTTCTGGATCTCAGGATTCTTCATCTTCAACCAGTCTGACAAGTACGAGCTCATTGACAGGTGTTAACATGAATATTTCCAACCTAAATGCTCGAGATTTCTCTTCCAATCATGAAACTCTAATTGGATTGGCAGAACAAGTTCCCTCTGGTTCCACATCTCTATCTTTTGGTACCAAAAACATATTAGGATCAGCTAGTCTTGAGGCACATGTGCCGGCATCTCTAAACCTACCTCGCAGGTATTCATATGCTGAGAGAATAAGCACTACTTCCTCCTTCAGTGATGGGACATCTCTTGCTGTGGGTTCACCAAAAGTCAAGAAAACCGGAGCCGAAACCAGAGAGGACTTGTTGAATAGCTTATTATCAAAGTCTGATACTTTGGCTGGTGCAGAACCTGGACTAGTCTCTACCATGAACGTATGAGTGCTAGCTACTATCTGCTGTGTGCTTCTTTTTGGCCCCCTCATTATGCATTTTCTTTTTGGGGATGTTCTCCTTGTATTATTATCCAATATTGTTTTACTAAATTGCAATCTCAATTGTTCATTTACTTACAAAATAGTAATGGTATTTATGTGACAAAAGTGTAAAAGTTGCTAACTTTAATTTCTCTCATCAGAAAATCATTGTGTACTAAATTTTAGTATTCTAACAGGGAGGACTTGCACAACTTCAGAAGGGCTCCCAGCAAGATTCACAGCAGGGTAGTTCCTTCACACTTCAGCTTTTTCAACGTACCCTTGAAGAAACTCTAGATTCATTTCAGAGATCCATACATGAAGATATGAGGAACCTTCATATTGAAATTCTTAGGCAGTTTCATATGCAGGAGGTGCGTGTACATTGCTGACATTGATATGTTCATTCTCCTCTGCAATTTAATTCACACAATCTTTTTGGAAAATGAACAGACGGAGTTGTCTAGAGTGGTAAGCTCAATTCTGGAAAATCAAGCCGAGCTTATGAAAGAAATCAAGTCTCTCCAAAAAGAAAATCAGGAGCTCCGCCGATTGCTTTAAGCTTCATCGTCGCACTTCGATATTTGTTGGTGATTGTTGAAGGATTTGGATCACTTTGTTGGTACTGATGCTTTTCTGTGTTGTGGCTCCTGGTTTTGCTTTCCCGTGATGTTGTGTAGACAGAAAGAGGAGAAGGGCCTTTGGGAAAGAGGACATAAGCAGAGATGTGGTATGAGCTGTTGCCTTCCCATCTTGCATTTGCACATAAATTTTCTTTTTTAACCATTGATCTGAAGCCTTTTTAACTCGGTTACTCAACTCCAGAGTACAAATATCCCTTTTTAGTTTGCTATTCAAATGTAATCAACTGGTCAGGTTGGCTATACTCCTGTCATTACACTTTCCTTCACCTATGAATATCCTTTTGTATTTCAATCTTTATATTTTAAAAGCTATTATTTTTTATAGTTTTGTGTAATTATCATATAATTTCTTTTATTATATCTTGTAATATTGTCATTGTGCAATGATATCGTATTATATTTTAAAAAAAGAATACATCATTTTAGATTAAAAAAAATAGATAATGAACTAATGAAATAAGATAAAAGTTACTCGTTAATTCAAAAGTTTGTGCGAGCCCAATTGTGTAGGCTTATTGACTTCAGTCAGATTCGATTTAATTAAAATTTAAGTTAACAGATTAAAATCTAATTTAGTCTTAGGTCAACTAAACTATTTTATTTCTTTTCTAATTCTAGCACGACAACGTAAAGGCGTCAACAATGTCTGGGTGGTGTAGTTGGTTATCACGCTAGTCTCACACACTAGAGGTCCCCGGTTCGAACCCGGGCTCAGACATTTTGCTTTCTTTTTAACTCTTTAGTAAATAATTTGAGAAATCTTTTTTTTGGGAAATCTTTTTTATGTAATAAAATTATAAAACAAAATCCTTAACAAAGAGGGTAAGGAAATCTGTAAAGAGGAGAAACTTCTGCCGTCGACTAAAGTATTCACCGTCGTCCCGCCGATTTCTTCTTCTATTTCACCTCCCGATTTTTGATTAATTAAAGAAGTGAAGTTCAGATGGATTGGGGAAACGTAACTGCGGAAGATCTGATCGGAGCTTTGCGAGAAGTGGAGTGGTCAACACCGCCTCGTCCTCTCAACGAATTCTTCTCCAAATTCACCGTCCCTCGTGCATCTTCTAAATGGACTAGCCGTCTCAAGTGCAATCTTTACTAGTAATCTATCTCTTTCTCTCTCTCTCTCGCTCGCTCGAATTTCTCTTTAGTTTTCTTGAATTATGGGTCTTAAACAGATTCGTCTCCTTGTATTCTGTTTCGTTTAATGAAAAAAATTTGGGGAAAAAGACTTTAATAATGTCTGGGGGATAAATTGTTTTTAATTAGTACGAAAAAATTATTTCGTTTTCTAATTTAATTTCGCTAACTTCATTTTATTAATGATTTTACTGATTCTGTTGTGTCGTTTATATTTTTTGAGATCAAGCTCCATCCTTTTGTTTTCATAAAGATAATATGTTACTCATTGTAATTGAATTGTTTATACTTGCAAGTTGAACTTGTTTCCATTTTTTGGCAGCTATAGGACGAACTACTTCATTTTGATGATTTTCATTCTTGGTAATTCGTGAAAGCCGTTCTTTTCTTTTCCAATATATTTGTTGTTACGGTTTCTGGAATTTGCAGCTAATTGATTGTTTTGATTCAGGGGTTGCATGTATAACAAGGCCACTGGCTGTTGTTGCCGCTGCTTTATCAGCTTTAAGCATTGGTTTTTTTAACGATAGGTAGGTAACATCTGTGAATCCCATGTTACCCGTTGCATTTGTTTCCTGAATTCACTTGAAGTACGAGCAATTTTCACCTATTAACTATGTTATTTACTCCTGCTGAGCAAGGTTGTATATTTTCATTTTGGGTTCATGAGAAAAGGTTGTTAAGATGCAACACGTTGAGATTGCAAAACATAAAAAGCTGCTTATCAAGCAGTTCCGTCGCTAGGACGCTTTTTGCTAGTTCTCTGAATTTGTTACTCTTGGGCACTTTGGGTTATGGGATGGAAAATTGATTCAAATGCTACTTCGGTTGCTTCTTACGAAACAGTAAAATTCTCATAGAAATGATGTTAGGGACGTTTAACAGTTTGCATTCTATCTATCTCTTAGGATCTGATGGTGTCAAGACCTTTTTCTTTCATTCAGTTACTCTGATTGCTCGTTGGACTTGCCCTAGTGAGATAGCATTTCAGCAATTGTTGAGGGTCAGACATGGAAAGGAGTAGTTAATGGTGAAGAGAAACTCAACCAGGAATCTATGGGCAAGAATCTAATTTTGCATTTTGGGGTCACAACTCACATGTACTATACTAATGATTAACTCAACCAGGAATCTATGAGCAAGAATCTAATTTTGCATTTTGGGGTCACAACTCACATGTACTGCACTAATGATTCCTGGATTAAGAATATGTGTCTTCCATATGCTACTGCATAACTTTAGAAGCAGTTATCTGGCTTGGAGCTGGGAATAGAATATGTTTTGGTTGGGGACTATCAACCTGTTAAGAACATTTTCATTTGATTTTTAGATGATAAAAGGTTACGGATTTTGGCCTTTTTTTAATTATTTCGCGCTTGATAGTTTTGAATATATATATATTATTTTGTGATTCTATTTCTTTAGCATTTTTAGTAATGGTTACCACTGTGGCAGTTTTGCAGTTACTTTCAATGAGAAGGTAACAAGAACAGTGAGGAGGTTCTCTCCTCATTTGGCTGCGAAAATGAGGCCTCCGCACATGTGAGTTACTAATTTCCTAACATGCTTGTTTTTCCTTCTGACATGAACATGAACCGTAATTCTATGAAATTGTTGGTTTACAGGCCTGTTATTCGTGGCCGTCCATCAGCGAAAAAATCAACGTACATCTGCGGGCAACCTCGCGCAATGTTTGTCTTCTTGTTCGCAACTGGTACGCTTTAAAATTTCCCAAACTCTCTTCCTTTCAATAAATCTGGTGGATGACTGGTAAGATGCGTTCCAATCACCCGATATCTGATAGCATACTCGTATTTTACATTTTGCAGCCAGTTTTGTTCTCTGGTTTGCCTCTGGCACTCTATTATATGTTGTCTGGGCGCTTGTTATTGGCCTTCTTGGTAAATCTCACTAATATCCATATCTTCCCATCAAGTTGGAAACATCATCATACGAACTTGACAGTTCTATTTATGTATCTGTGTCTACCTGCAGTTACTGTTCTTCATGCCAGCCTCAGAACACCAAACCTCAAAGCGCGACTGAACACCTTCCGTGAAGAGTTTCGTGCTGTCTGGCGTAACTATAGTGAACTATGATTCGTGATAGTAACACTAAAAACACGCGTAAATTCTCAGTAATCTGATGACTCTGCTTTTGTACATTGTAAATGAAAAGTTTGAACATCTTAATTTAAAATATGAAGCGATCTTGCATATTTCCTTTCTTAATTCATAATTCGACAATGGATTAAAATTTTGCTGATATGCGAGTTCTTCAGTATCATGCAGTAGCTTTATCTATAATTAATATAGAGGATAGTTTTTATTTTTATTTTGTTTTATCCAGTAAAATCTTAAAAATTGGAAAAGCTATTTTTAAACTAGTAAAGTTTGAATTTTTTAGTATTAATTGAAAGATTTTGATATAATGATGCGAATATCGAACTGAATTTAATATTGTATTAGGTTTTGGTACCCTACCATCGGATATTA
>JANIPM010000160.1:115536-130603 GCA_027478405.1 Erythroxylum cassinoides
TAAATTAATAAATTGTATTTTAAAAATAAATTGAATTATAATAAATTTTATAAGAATAAAATTTAGTCAAATCAGAGAAAATTATAATCTCATATTCAAATTGATCAAATTCAAATATTTAAATTCTATTAATTTTAATCAAATTTTTTAATTTTCAATCTAAATTAAATCATCGTCATCATCATCACACCCAGTCTGAAGTTTAATAATAAAGTAGAGTCTGAAGAGATCTGATAGTACGTAATCTTACCCTTATATAATAGAGAGGCTATTTCTGGTATACTCACATGTAGATATGACAATAAAATAATGATGTTAGTTAAAGAGTAAAAAATATAAAATAAATAAAAATTTTAAAATAAATTTTGAATAAAATAAAAAAAGAATTAAAACTTCAAAAAAATAATAGCTTAAAAAATATTACATATCTTCATTGGGAGATGCAAATCTAGAAAATAAAGTTTTAAGAATTTTATAAGATAAATATAACTTATATGTTGCAAAGTTCTACATATACCTAATGTGGTGCAAAGTTCTATTTACCATTTATCTGAGTTGTGTGTGTTAATCTTGGGCAGAGTCATCTTTTGATTCGAAAATTTGGATAATTAATGGCTGGAGAAAGACCGCATTGCTTAGCTAACCTTCCTCTCTTCCTCCAAGCAATACCAAAATCTTTTCAAGCACTTTAACTTCAACAATAATTTTGGTGTCTGAGTATCAATCAAAATACATTTATGGAAATTAAACTCCAAGAAGAATAACATAAGACTTATATACATACTGTTAGAGGACCAAGTGATAGCATGAGAGGAATGCTTCTATCACCATATTTCCCAACTAAATAATTTATTATGTCATCTGATTCATACGTTACAGTTCCAGTATTTGAATCCACCAGTATTTGGATTCACTATGTAAAGATAAGCACTTTATACTCATAAGTTAGAAAACAATCAATAACATGCAACACAAAGAAACACTTTTAGAACCAAACTAGTAAGACATAATAGTTCTCAAGCGTAATGGTAACACTATAAAACCAGATCTGCCATTGACAACAAAATAGCAACATAAACAAATGCTTAAACAAACCAGATCTAAGAGATAATAGCGATAAACTGAAACCTTCCAATTAAATAGCGACAAAACCCTTTATCCTTGACCTCAAGCTCCAACACATCAATCTCCAAACAACTAAAACAGATCTAAATCAAAACCAACATCGATAAAAATAAAGCAAGCTTCTTACAATCTGTACATAACAAAAAGAAAAGATAGATTATATAAAAAAAACCTCTTTTATGCGAAAACACAATCGAAAGGTTATTCGAAAAAAACCTCCCTCCTTCTTTCACCCATAAAATAGAATACTTATGATCTAAAAACAGAATTTCAATTTCCTAAATTGATGTCCTAATTATGTTTAAAACTGAAATTTAAACATAATATTATGTTATTATCAAGACATTATTATGATATTTTCAAGAAGTTGATTTTTATTGTTAAAAGTTTTATTTCAATTTTAATTGTTATTTCCATTTGTTTATTCCAATTTCGAAATGAGTTACAGGGCCGCAATACACTCTATGCATATCCAAACACTCGAAACGCAAATTCTAGTAACTTGGACTTGCCGTTGTTGGGTTGATCAGAGGCGGTGCAAGATGATTTACTGGGTTCTTCTTGTTGTTGATCATAAGCCTCAGGCCAGACGAAAGCACCAATGGCAAATTCTCTCTTCCAACCCAAGTCTTCTTCTGTAATCGGCAACCCGTAATCGGCGAGGAGTCTGTTTAGTTGAGACTCGGACATCTCCTCGTAATCTTTCTTGGTGTACTTTGGATAGTGAAGTGGCATTGCGAAGAAGGATCTTGACCCATCACCATTTCTCTTGCTCTCCATTTCCACGCACACAAACACAGAAACAGTCACTCTTTACAGTTATTTCGAAACTGGGTTTTGGAGATACCGTAGCTTTGTGACGATTTATATTAGTGGCCGAGTGCTGCTTTTTGGCATTCGATGCAAGGTGTCACGGGAATCATAAGCTGCAACTTCTCTTGTCAGGTGCTTTACTTGCTTTCAAGGTGCAAGTTCTGTGTGCGTGCGTGTGTCCTGTGGGCAGATTGAGCGAGCGTTTTACAGGATTCATGACCTGCTCTGCCATTTAACTTCTGGGATGTGCTTTTTCTGTGGAAAGCATCTAAAAGTAAGGATGGCCCAAGCCTGTCTTGCAAAACAAATAATAGACCCGAGTTTGAGACAAATGAGTTTTGAACATATTCAACTTTTTAAATTTAAATATGTTCGTATTCAATTTAAATTTAACTTAAAATTGTATATATTTATACATATATAGCATTTTTTTGGATCGAAACTTAACTTCATATTAACTGATCCTCTAATATAATTTTAGTTTAAGTTCAATTTTTTATTTTAACTCAAATTTAATTAATTAATTAATCTAAAACATTTATAAACCTTTTAATTGTTAATATGTAAATCACTAAAATTAAAATAATATCCTTTCCATATAATTCACTCAAATAATATTTTAAATTTTTTAATAATCAAAATTTGAATTATTTATACTTAATCAAACCGACTGAATTTAAACTAAAAAAATAAATCCGGTTTGATTTATCGACGTCTGTGGCTAGTGGTTCGTTGCCAAATATCTACCTGAACTAGAAACTGGAATTTTGAGACTACCGTTAGCTTGCAATGGATAGGAATGTAATACGCAATACAAACCTTATTATGTATTCCATATCTACGTGAAATGATTAAAAATGAAAGTAATACGGAATACTGAATTTTGGTTTTATCTCTTATTCCGATGTTGATTATGAGCTCCAAACGCATCCAAATCTCCCAGGACCTTTAGGAAAAGTGTTCCCCGACACGTGGTATAGGCCTTTCTACAGCTCTCAATACGTAAGCTCCCCTAACGGGTTAGGAATTCCTTATGCTTGCGATTGATACATGAGCAACTGTAAAAGACCTTAAGCTTTATATAGCTTCCATATCCGACTTCCCCATCACAAGGTCGATATGAACCTGGTCTACACTAATTGAGACCTATTTTCTACCCAGATTTCAACCCATTAATCTAGATCATTTATTAGGCCATTGTATTATCTTTATTTATATCAAATTGCACAACTTAACTGATAATTCATTAAAAAATATAAAAATGTAATTAATGTTGTCCAACTCTACGAGAAAAAGGACAAAATTGTCCCTAAGGATAAAAATGTCTAACAAGGAACGCAGTAGCAAAGATTGTGTGGGTTGCAACTTCTATTCTTGTTTTGTCCAAAATATCTGTAGTTGGTAATGATTAATGAAGTTTTCTGTCTCTCTGACAGCTCGAAGACATTGTCGAAACAAGAAACCATGTGAACCCCATTAGAGAAGCTCAACATGAGGCCTGAAATCTTCTGTTCTTATTTTTGTATACCTACCCTGTCTTATTGGATCCAAGCCGTCCATTTATGTGATCCACATAAATAAATGGCTTTGATCCAATAAGACAGAGTTGGTACACAAAAATAGGGATAGAGGATCTGTTCCCTAATCACGATCCAAGTGAATCCATCAAGTGTCACTAATTCTGGCCCGACTTAACAAAACATGTGTTGCATAAATATCCTGGAGCTCCTTGGCCTTAAGGTACTTAAACCACAGGATTCCCCTTGATGAGATCAATCACTTGATAATGGGGTCATCCATAGTCATTCACGTAAATCATTTAATATCTACCACCATCCATAGTCATTCACGTAAATCATTTAACTTTTATGCTAGACAAGATGTTCTTAGCTCGATCTGAAATGAAACATTAATGGAAAGTGACATTGTTAAAGCACCCAATTTAATATAAGCTTGTCATAATTATATCAATACATCATTAAAAGGTCAGATAATCATATAAAATAACATCATTTTGATATCTTAAATTGCATTAAAAAATCAAATTAGATCAATACGAATTGTCTATTAATTAAGCTATTTTAAAAGGTATTAATGCTCTTTTCACTACCAAAAAGTTACAACCTAAATTTCTTTTTCTTGAAAAGTTAAAAAAAAAATTGTTAATTTTAGCGGAAGGCCTTTAGGTACATATCGTGTGGTGTAGAAAAGCCCATCTATCCTACATGATTGGAGGCCCGCCATCTTTTGTCGTGATGGACGTCGCAATTTCTAGTGATTACAACTCAATCATGAGGTCCATCACACACACACAATCATTGGACATCTGCTCTAAGCCACGTGACAAAAAACACAAAGCAAGTGAAAATTATGGGGGCCTACTTAAATAATTTCGGTTGTGGGCTACAGTGTTTTGTGGTATTTTTAGGCCCAAGCATGTGGTTTTGCTGTTCCGTACATGCGAGGCCACTTAAAATTTAGTGGTTGTCTATGGTCGGTCAATTCCATTATATATTGAGCAGTTCGAATTTAATTTTATTTATTTATGTTTTTTTTAACAAGTGAAATAACACAAATTACAAATTACAAATTACAATATTCTCCGAGGGAGACTAACCCATGTCATATCCTCTATAAAGATAGTGGCACATCCAGAAAGTGTTCTATCAAAAGTGGTGAGACCGAGTCCCAAAGTAAAAGCATAGTTGGCGAGTCAGTCATCACACCGATTGCCCTCTCTGTAGGTGTATCGAGGAAGAACAACCCAGTTCAAGATGAATAGTTCGTTGATGCCCAAGACTAATGGATTAAGAGACAGGGATCGATGCGGGACATCGGAGAGGAGCTCTTTAACCACGAGAGAATCCAGTTCAAGAACTATGAGTCGAAAACCAAGGGTCCAGGGCAGTTGAAGACCCGAGTAGATGCCCCAAAACTCAGCTGAAACTGGAGAACACCAGCCTATAATCTAAGCAAACCCACTAAGCCAATCTCCAGAGCTATTATGAAGAGTACCACCCGCAGTGGCGAGGAGATTTCGCTGCAACACGCCCCATCAATATTCAGTTTGATCCATCTTGGGATAGGCAGGCACCACCCAATAAATTGCTCGTATCGGGGTCGAGGTGCCAGATGGGTGCGACAAAGCGAGGTTGAGGGTTGGAAACTCAGGCAACTCAGCCGGACATAATTGAAGACGATAGTTGTAGGAGAAGTTGGTCAGGAGAACTGAGTGTTGACAATGACCATATTCTGCCATGTCCATAAGAACCAGCAGACAGTCCTAAAGATAGCTGCCCAGTCAAGGGTTGAGACCAACTGATGGGTTCGAAGGTTAGTAATGAGCCATTCCTGATGGGTGCTAGTGAAGAAGGTGGGAGAGATGACGTGGCTCATACATTATAATCATCATTATTACATCCAGTCCGAAGTTTCACAATAAAGCAGGATCTAGATATGTCTGATAATACGTGGTCTTACTCCTATATAATAGAGAGGTTATTTCTGGTAGACCCACATGCAGACGTGACAATAAAACAATGATGCAGATTAAAAGAGTAAATAAGTACAACTGACACGCTAAATCATTATGTAAATAAAATTACAATAAATAAATATAAAATATAACTTGACTTTTTTTAAAAATATTTTTAAACTAAAATATAACGAAATATAACATCCCTTTATCTTCAAAAATACCAATACCCAAATGATAAGAGAGTAATAAAATATCAAAGAACTCTATTTTGAATAATACAAAATACGAAAATCTAGAAAAAAAAGAACGTGTAGAAACACAAAAGTCTGAAACCATAAGGTTATAATATTAATTATTTTTTGAAACTTTAATTAAGTTATGGTTTCTTTTATTAAGACTAATATATAATTTTTAATTAAGATATATTTAAAAGATTTGTCTTATAGATGCAATTTAACGTATTTTAACTTTCAATTTAACATATAAATTGTTAGAGGTGAAATACATCAAATTTAACTTAAATATCGAATAATAATAATTAAAGAGTTGGTTGCCTGTTTTATTACGTAGGATTTACGTACCCAACATCAACATATGTAAGGCTACTAAAAACAAAACCTAGAAAAGCCCGGGTTGGAGGAAGATGAGAACTTCCAAACCTCAAAAGCACGACACGTTTAGGTCCGTAATGATTGGACTAAAATCTTGAAAGCAACCACGTGTCGCTTTAACAGAGCCCACGCTCCAAGCATATACCCCGCCAAATGCTTCTCTCACACTCCTGCTATATTCTACGAGTGACTCCTTCCAGAAACTTCCTGACAACGCCTGGTCATAAACTTCCGAGACATCTTGCGGCCCACGATGCGACACGTGTATAATCGTCCCACGTGAGCATCCAACGTGGCACACCCATTCCCCTGAAAATGATACGCTCTTTCACACGCAAACTCCAATCAGCCTCCAACCAAACACTTCTCTCTCTCTCTCTCTCTCTCTCTCTCTCGATTTTCTCTTCTTTGAGGACGAAGAAGAAGACATGAATGGGGAGGGAAACGGAGAAGAGGAGAGACTAACAATGGCCAAAGAGAGATTGGTTTTGATGTGGGGATATCTTCCCGGAGCTTTGCCTCAGAGATCTCCGATTTTGTCGCCGGTCGTCGTAAGAACCGCCGGCTTCCCTTGGAAGGATGTTTGTGGCGGCGGTTGCGGATTCGCCATGGCGATTTCTGGTGCTTTTCGTCTCTGTGTCTCCTTTTCTTTTTTTGGAAATTTGTTGCTTGTTTTTGTTTGTTTCTCGTTGAGTTCCCCAATGGCATTGATTGGGTGAAGGTGTTTCTGTTTTCTTAACTACATTTTATCGGAGTGAGTTTAGTTGCTAAAGCAATGGATACTGACCTATCGAAAAAGAAGCATTCTTTGATTCGTTTCACGAATTGCTTTCTTGTTCGTTCCTTGGTCTTCAGTACCTGCCTTCACGTTGATTTTCCACACATTTTAAGTAGTTCTCTAATTCCTAGATTTCAATCACCTTTTAAAATGAACAATTAATCAAGAAACGATGTTAAAATTCTAGTTGTATCTGGTTAGCCTGCTTTCTTGGCTATTGATTGAAGTTGTGAGATGTCTGTCATAAGTGGTATTGAATAAAACTTGGTATCTTGGCTTCTTGTGAATTAAAATTGGGTATCAGGGTTTCTGGTTATAGAAATTGTGTTTTTCCTCCAAGGGTTATAATTTTACTCATGATTCTTTGTCAATCAGAATATGGAAAGCTCATCACTTGGGGTTCAACCGATGATCTAGGTCAAAGCTATGTGACATCTGGGAAGCATGGGGTAGTTCAGCATTACATAGAACCTTAGCTTCCTCTTACACTTGTGTGTTGATTTTGTTTCTTCTAACTGAACAAACACTTTCCTGCTTCAGGAAATTCCGGAGCCTTTTCATCTCCCAACTGAAGCTTCTATTGCGAACGCTGCAGCTGGTTGGGCTCATTGTGTAGCAGCTACTGGTAAATGTGATCTCTTTATCTTCTTTTGAAGTTATCCAATTGATATTTTCCTGAGTAATCTTATTTGTACAAAGCTCATTCTTGTCTGTGATATCTTTCTGCCTAGAGTAGTAAACTAAGATTACTTATGTGTCTTCACCACAGACAATGGAGAAGTTTATACATGGGGATGGAAAGAATGCATTCCTTCAGGAAAAGTTTTTGGAGACCCGTCTTCAGCGGGAAGTTCAGAAAAGACTGGTTTTGAAAGACAGAATCCATTTTCAACGGATCAAGGTACTCTCAGATCAGTTTATTATTCAACAAGTTGAATGATGATCTTTTTCTTATTCAAGGCTAATATAGTATTTCTTTGTTGTTGCAGTAAGCCCTCGCGCAAGATCTAGTGGAGGAAGTGGAACCTTGTCTGCTGTTGATGGCAAAGGATCTGGAGATGAATATACGAAGCGAAGGAGAATATCATCAACAAAACAAGCAGCCGAAGGCTCATCTTCCGGTGATGAAACACTATCTGCACTTCCATGCCTAGTGGCATTGAACCCAGGAGTGAGGATTGCAACTGTTGCTGCTGGTGGACGCCATACTTTGGCATTGTCAGGTAACCAGTGATGGTGCTCTTGTGATCCGGTGTTTAAATATTTGTTTTATGAGAGCAATCTCATAGTTGATAGGCTCTAGGAAGCATGAACCTATTGAAGATCTGTTGCTCATTGTTCGACACTTGAACTACCCTAATTCTCCAAGGTTTCAGATATAGGACAGGTGTGGGGCTGGGGCTATGGAGGTGAAGGGCAGCTTGGTTTGGGGTCCCGGATAAGGATGGTTTCCTCTCCACATCCGATACCATGCATTGACTCTTCTTTTGCTAAAGACAGAACAAAAGCATTGTCTCGGGGGGCCATGACATCAGAAGGACAGGGTTTTAGAGTTCCTGGAAATTATGTGAAGGGGATTGCTTGTGGAGGGCGTCATAGTGCAGTAATAACGGGTATGCATTTTTCACTTTTCTTTGATGAATTACTAAGCACGGTTCAAGTTACAGAAGCAGAAATGACCTGTTTTATAAGTGTTTTGGCACAAAATGTTTTTATTATCGTCAAGCATAGCAAAGACATTGATAATAAAAACATTTACGAGGAGAACCCTACATCCTGTGCTGGAATTAAAGTTCCTGCTCTATCTGAGATGTAGACCAGACACAATATCCACTACTGTATTACTTCTCTGTCTTTTATAAATAGCCTGCCTCTAATTGTACCTTATTGTTTGATATTCAACTTCACAATAACAGATGCTGGAGCTCTACTTACTTTTGGCTGGGGACTCTATGGACAGGTAATTTGGACTCATAGCCAATAGCAGTGATGGTTTGTTCTAGAGGATTATATGTTCAGATTTAGCATGCATAAGATATTCCAAAATAAAATGATCACTCTGTATGCTAATATTGAAAATGCTCAAATCTGACAACATTTTCTGTACCACTCTTCTGGAACAATCCGTGGTGAATTTAACATAGTCATTCTGTTACCGACTAAGCCTACTTTGTTATTCCAGAGGTCTGCAGGTGCCATACTTCGCAAGATTGAAGTGCTAAGCCACAATATATTTCTTCTCTGTCTCTTCTACATACTTAGTTCTACTCCCTAAACCCTGCCTGTTTATTTCTCTATTAGTTCTACTCCCTAAACCCTGCCTA
Source organism: Erythroxylum cassinoides (assembly GCA_027478405.1). Lineage (NCBI taxonomy): Eukaryota > Viridiplantae > Streptophyta > Magnoliopsida > Malpighiales > Erythroxylaceae > Erythroxylum > Erythroxylum cassinoides. Next base: position 124,666 of record JANIPM010000160.1, read on the forward strand.
TTTATTCCTCTATATCTTTTTGTGCATGATCAAGTATGACTCTTGTTAAAGAACCACCACTCACTTGATCTTGTTTTATTGTTTCCTGCTTATATACATATCTGCAACTTTTCATTGGCTGCCCAGGCTTTATATTTCATTCTATTGGATGATGTTTTGCTGTACCTAAAAATTGCCACTAAATGATCTGAACCTTGGTGAAAGTTTGTTACACTGATCATAAAACTACAATTCTTCTTCCTGTCACAACATACCAAAAAGTGTTGCTTGTCATGGTTATAAGCACATCTTGCCTATTGGCAATCCCTTTGTCTGCTGTTGTGGTCATTTCTGTCTCTGGAAATCATAGACTAGAACTTCTATCATTGAAAAACTATCAAGCCCTGCTTTAAGTGGCTCGTATAAATTGTTCTTTCCTATATCCCTTCCTGGCACTGGCTGGAATATCTGAAATTAACCATTCTTCAGAATCAACATGTAGGTAAAGTAGATAATGGTGGAGATAAAAACATGTAGATGTTGAAGATGAGGTTCACTCTACAAGGAATCTTCTTCTTATTCTCTTAGGTGCATAGCTTTCTTTAGTTGGTGAAATTTCGTTCCTACAATTTAATCACTTCATTTTTTTCTCTAGTGTGGGCAAGGAAGTACAGATGATGAGTTAAGCCCAGCTTGTGTGTCTTCCTTATTGGGCATTAGAATAGAGGGTGTTGCCGCAGGGCTTTGGCATACTGTCTGCATTTCTGCCGATGGTGATGTCTATGCATTTGGTGGAAATCAGTTTGGGCAGTTGGGAACAGGAAGTGATCAGGCTGAGGTATGGAACTTATTTAACACTACTTTCATGATGTTTCTCCTTCCTGCCTTATTATCTTTCTCTGTTCCAGCAGTTTATTGTCGTGTTATTTTTTTTATATTATTTATGTTTTGCCCAGTATAACGCTTTTTATGCTATTAACTTCCATTTTCATTGAATTATAAACCAGACTATCCCTAGGCTCTTGGATGCTCCAAGTTTGGAACATATGCATGCAAAAACTGTTTCATGTGGAGCTCGACACAGTGCTGTAGTAACAGGTATGTGAATTTATGGGCTGCATATGCATCCTTTATCGCTGATATAGATAGTGCAGATTTTGCAACTGCTGAACATTATATGACATTGTCCAAGTCCCCATCCACTTGAATCTCCTTCCTCCATGTCGCTGGTAACCCCATTTTAAGATGTGGGCAAAAACTAAGAAACAATTAACAGGATGTGCTTGGGACATTGAATTGCCATAGTTCTTCAACCTGAACTGAATATAATGATTAGGTTTTGGGATTAACTGGCGGTTAATGGAAAACCTGTCTGTAATTAGTACACCTTTAATCATGTTAAAATCATGGTCTAGCTGGTCCTAGAATGCTTTTTTTAAGACTTTTGGTGCTCTTTATGGTTTTTCTGCATCTAGCTCACAGTCTTATATTGGACTTAATACTTACACTATGCTTCTATTTTTTGAAGAGGAGGGGAAGGTCTTCTGCTGGGGATGGAACAAGTATGGCCAGGTAAATACTGATTAAAACTAGGCAGGGAAACCTCATGCATCAATATTGACGGTGCAATGGTTTTCATTTCTGCGTCGGAACTATTAGTAGATACGAAGTTTTATTTTGAATGCAGATACTTCTACGGTGCTCCTGTGAATCAGGAAAATTAATGCAAATACATGCAAATGAACATGCATTATTTCTAACATGTTGATTTCTGAAACAGCTTGGTCTCGGCGACGTGATCGATCGTAACATTCCGTCCCAAGTTACGTTGGAAGGTTGTGTTCCAAAAAATGTGGCATGTGGATGGTGGCACACCCTACTTCTGGCTGAATCACCTGTTTGAGCATATCTGACTTATCCAAGCCTCGGCTCAGTTTTGTTAGTTTTTGAAGTTCCAGAGGCTAATGCATATTGAACCCTGCCCTCACTCTTTTCCCACAACCTTGTAGGTAAATTATAAATACAATGGTTAGCATACACAAAGCTTTGTTTTTAAATCTTTTTTTCTTTTTTCCTTACGCAGGCTCACTGTAGCTTAGTTCCATATGTTTAACAGGATGACTAGAAGTGACTTATTGATTTTTAGATGTAGACCATGACTTAGGTTGTCTTGTATATTTGTCTCATTATGTAAGAAAGTGACATGTTCCTTCACATTGTTGTTTGGGAGCCTTGTAATAGCTCTATCGAACTCTTAGGATTTAGTATACAGACAAATCGAACTAGTTATTTCCATAAGCAATGTTTGTCCAGATTCGAAGAACAATCCAATAAAGCAAGAGCCCTTTAAATAAGGTTGACATATACGTTTGACCAAAGTTGTATCTTTCAACGTATTGAATATACTAGTATATGAACTGCATATATGAATATATATTTATATAGTTATATATGTAAAATAGTTTATGAAATAACTAATTTTCTTAATAAATAATTTACTAAATTCAGTTAAGCAATTTGTTTGACTTGTAATTATAATTTATGACTAATAGATGCATTACGTTTTTTATTGCTATACCCAATATTTGTATTTAACGAAAGAATTTAATATTTTTGCAAAAATTTCAACAACATAATATATAATAAAATCTTTAAATTTATTTCTTTAGATATATGATTATATTAGTTAAATAACTGTTTCATATTATACAATTAATCATATTAATTTATATAAAATATCAAATATATTTAACTAAAACAAGAAAAAGAATAAAAAAAGGAGCTTATTTGTAGTCGATCATAAAGCATAACCCTTTTACGGTAGAGTCCTAATTCCCAAGTCAAATCAAGGAAATTAGTTGGTAAGTACGTGAAAGCGTACCCAAAAGACACCATAAGAATCTGATTTTGTAATAATAACGACCAAAGACACTAACTCCTCTGTCCGATGCCAGCACCACCACCGCTCCCTTCACTCTTAACGGCGGCAATCCTGTTGTCCTCCGCCACATCCGTCTTGTCCGCTTATCAATGCCCCAACTGTGGACCCACCGCCGTTCCATACCCACTAAGCACCGGGTCAAACTGCGGCGACCAGTCTTACAAGATACGGTGCAACTCAGGCTCACTCGTCTTTGACACAGAAACCAACTCCTACCCGATAATCTCCATCAACCCCACAAACCAACGGCTGGTGATCCAACCCGCGAGTCTCTCCTCCAACACATGCGTAACAACAGATTACATCCAACATGGATTACAGCTAAACCACAACCTTCCTTTCAACATAACAGGTTCGAATACCGTCATGCTTCTTAACTGTTCCGAGATGGTGCTCTTATCACCGTTAAACTGCACGTTGAACAGCTTGTGCCACACGTACGTCGAAGCAAGGCTATCACCACCGTGCTGTGAGACATCCATTTGTTGCACTTTCAAGGCCGGTAGCTCCACGATGGAGCATATGATCGAGGTTCGTGATATTGGTTGCAGAGCCTATGTGAGTTTCGTGGACTTAAACCCTAACTTGCCTGTGGAGAAGTGGCCAAGCCCTGGTGTGGAAATTCAGTGGGCACTACCTCAGGAACCCATGTGCGGGTCTCAGGCGGATTGCGATCAGAAATCAACATGTAGACCCGACCCGAATGACGTTGGGACCAAGAGGTGCTTTTGTAAAGAAGGCTCCTGGTGGAATCCATTTCAAGGAGTTTGTGATCAGAGTAAGTCATAGTGTGGATGATATTTAACTTCTGTCAGATTGCACAATTCCGTATTTAAATCAACTGAAGTTTTGTGCAGATTATGCGAGTAAGAATCATTGGAATTTCGTTGAGAAGACAGCACTAAAAGCTGGTATGTTAAAACTTTATAAATGTCGGAAATGGCGTTGTCTTACTCCTGACAGAATCCGAAACTTCATTTCCAGGTTTAATAACCTTCTTAGGTGTAGCATTTTTGGTGGGTATTGTCAGTGGCATTGCGATATACAGAAGACATAAACGCAACTCACAAGATCGCCTGAGAAGAGAGCGACATAACATCCTGAATGTTGGTGGCAGCAGAGCCGCCAAAATATTTTCCGGTAGGGACATACGGAAAGCCACCAACAACTTCTCCAAAGACCGCTTGCTAGGCACCGGCGGCTACGGTGAGGTTTACAAAGGTATTCTTGAAGATGGCACCATTGTAGCTGTGAAGTGCGCGAAGCTTGGTAACGTTAAAGGGACTGACCAGGTAATCAATGAGGTTCGAATTCTATGTCAGGTCAATCATCGAAACCTTGTTAGCTTGCTTGGTTGTTGTGTTGATCTCGACCAGCCAATTATGGTTTACGAGTACATTCCAAATGGTGCACTTCACAACCACTTACAAAGTCGGCGAGGACGTGGAGGAAGAGCACAGCTTTCATGGATTCGCCGCCTCAGAATTGCTCTTGACACAGCTCAGGGTCTCGCTTACCTCCATTTTTCGGCTCTTCCGCCAATATACCACAGGGACGTGAAGTCAAGCAACATACTTCTTGATGACAAGTTGAACGCTAAAGTTTCAGATTTTGGACTCTCCAGATTAGCTTACGATGAGTTGAGTCACATCACAACCTGTGCGCAAGGAACTCTTGGGTACTTAGATCCAGAGTACTACAGAAAATATCAACTAACAGATAAGAGCGATGTTTATAGTTTCGGGGTTGTTTTGCTTGAGCTCTTGACCTCTCAAAGAGCAATCGACTTCAACAGAATGGAAGATGACGTGAACTTGGCTGTTTATGTACTGAGGATGGTGCATGAAGAGAGAGTCGTGGAAGTGATAGACCCAATACTGAAAGAGAACGCCATGAGCTTTGAGCTTGAGAGCATGGTGGCAATGGCGTATCTGGGATTGAGATGTGTAGAGGAAAGGAGAGAAAATAGGCCTTCAATGAAGGAAGTTGTTAATGAGCTCGAGTATATACTGAGTGTATCCATGGGAGGGAAGAACAACCTCGGTGTATAGAAGAAGATGCTTAGCACACAATGTACAAGGATGATAGATACAAGTCTGCCTTGATTTGATTTGTGGTTGTCTTAAAAATTAAGAAAATTCAAAAATTCAAAAACATCTTTCTTGTTATAGGTATCGGGCCTCGAGCCTCGAGCCTGGGCAACCTAAGCTGAACTTAGCCCAAAACTGATCCGATGATCGATTTTTTAAAAATCAGGCTCGAGACTTGGTTTGACGCTTGTTAACTTGGACTTGGCTCGTCCATCATGTGCCGAGTTAGACCGGCCCAGCTTGACCCACCCAAATGCCATTTTCAGTCCTATACATATACCATCGTAGGCTAAATTTCGGTTTTCTCTTGGGTTCTAAAAGATTCTTAAGGCCCAAGTTTTAAAAGAAGTCCAATGACAAAAGTAACAGAATTATGAGGCATTTGAAAACTTTTATTTTAATTAGAGCTTTTTAAACAAATTAGTTAACTGTTTGACTGTTATTTTAAAAATATTTTTTTAAAAATAGCTTCATATAATAGATAATTTGACAACATAAAAATAAAAAGTATTTTTAATTTTAATTATTTTTATTTTATAATAAAAATTATTATGCATATAAATATTTTTTGAAATATATTAAACAATATACAAAGTACAATATATTAATTATTATATAATTTTAGACCATATAAAACATAAATGGAAATATATCTAACCAATAATATAAGTAAAGTTAATATAAAAAAATAAATATTAAAACATATAAAAATTTAAATAATATTATATAAATATCAAAATAAACGTGAAGATATATTCGTGGATATTGTGGAAATTATGTGTAAAACGTAATAACAAAATGAACTAAAAATAGGCTCATCAATTGATTTGAAAAATTTACCTTAAAAAGTGCTTTTTTTAGAAGTTCCAAATTTAAGCTTTTTAAAAAGTTATATTTTAGCTGTCAAAAAAGTTATATCTACTAAAAT
>JANIPM010000160.1:151760-163758 GCA_027478405.1 Erythroxylum cassinoides
AAGGGGCATAGTTAGTGAAAATTTTTAAAAAATAAATCGTTTAATTTCATGCATTGACAAAGAAAGATAAGAACTTATTTTATATCATTTTTATGCTAAAAAATTGGTGGAAACTGAAAACTCCTTTTGACCAATTAATCACTATATACAAATAATATACAACCTTCACACTTCACTAAAACTAATGATGTCCAAAATATTAATGTTTCTTCTTTGTTGTTTTTTCACCATGAACAGAAATGAGATGGACTGTTTTTATAATAAGGACGACAGGACAAGAATGGTATAACGACGACGAGCATAGTGACAAGGTTAACAACTTTGACCACGTTATATATGTGAAGCAAAACCTAATAAAATACTGTGTTATAGTCAAAAGCACATGATAGTTTGTAGAGATATTGATAGTACATTCAAGATGGTTTTTTGTAAGTACGTAATTAGTGTTAAGTATTTATTGCTTTCTCCATTCACACACGTCTTTTGAAAATTTTGGAGTGAAATTTCACTCTAGAACGCGACCACGGTCTGCAGCTTCCTTTTCCCTCTCTTATGAACGCGACCACGGTCGTGAAACCAAGTACGTTGTACCCTTATTTTAATGATATTTTGGTATATAATTATACAATATAGTAAGAAGGTGGGGTACTTTTATTTGTTAGGTTCGTTACTAATGACCATTAACGCAAACTCTACATAAAAGTTTAGTTTCTCATATGTAATTTTACTTTCTTTATTTTTGAATTTTTGCATTAATTTATATTAGCATTACACGAACCACCATGTACTTTTCAAATAAAAATTGAAAATTTCATGAATAAATTTCTTTCCTTTTAGGATTATCATACTTATGCTAATATGGTATGCTACTGGTACACCAACTAATAACCATATAAAGTTGAAACTAAAATTGAGTAATTCACGTGAAATGTCATTGCTTATCGTTTTTGTTTGTTACACAACTCAAATATATAGCATTGACAAAACCATCACGCAGAAGTCAACGAAAAATGGAGGCACTTACCATGTACAGATTAGAGAAGATTAAAGTAAATGAGAGAAATGATTTATTGGTGAAGGAGATTAAAATGCCTTGTGCTTAACCAAAAATTCAAATTATGATTTAGCTTACACATGAAATAATTGGGTTTATAGAAGAATAAAAGTTAAATGTATGTGTAGGATTTATTAGTAGGAAAAGTTGTTAAGTTGTTAGGGAAGTTATAGGTTAATTAAGGCCACGTGAACAATTACATACTATTTTTTTTTCTTCTTTTGTACATTCTCCTGTATAACTATCTCATAAACGGCAGAAAAAAGAACACCAAAAGAGAGCGTTTATTGTTCTCTCCCAAATGTTTTCTTTTCATCTTTCATTCTTGTTTTCTATTAAGCCAAACCCTAAACTTAGGGCTTCTATATGATATCAGAGCAAGGTTAGCTCAAATGAAATTCGATCCTAATGGCGGAAATCCAAACCGAAGGAGGAAACATCACTACACCCCCTAGAGTAAGCCTCGTTACTATACAGTTCAATGGTAATAACTATAGGTCATGGAGATAGGTGATGCGGATCACTTTAGGAGTTAGAAACAAAATTGGTTTTATTGATGGAACTATGCCAGCAGTATAGAAAGGAGCATCGAGCCATGATCAATGGAAGCAAAATGACTTGATTGTGACTTTTTAGATCTTAAATTCCTTATGCAACGAACTCTAGAATGCTTTTCTATATAATGCCTCATCAAAGGATCTATGGAAGGAGATAGAAGAACGATCTGGAGATAGTAATGCACCTCTTATCTTTCAAATTTAGAGAAAAATTTCATTGGTTACATAAGGGAACAATACCGTGAAAATGTATTACAAGAAGCTCAAAAAGTTGTGGGACGAGTTTAACAGTATTGAACCAATGCTAACTTGCATTTGTGGCCTTTAGAGATGTGGTGCAATCAAGGTTGTTGCTGAGATATGTAACAAAGATCAATTGATGCAATTTTTGCTCATATTGAATGAAAGCTATAAGCAAACTCAAGATTAGATACTTCTGATGGATCCTTTACCATCGGTGAATAAAGTTTTCTCTATAATTTTCAAGATCAAAACTTAGAGAATTTCAAAGGTTTGTAGACTTGAAATGATCGATGGATCAGCGTTGGTGGTTAATCAAACACAAAAAAGGAGAAATCAAAGAAAAGATCGATATAAGAAGTCCAAATGTGATCACTGTGATCTTGAAGGACATTCTAAAAAGGGTTGCTTCAAGCTAATAGGCTATCCAGAATGGTGGCCATGCAACAGAACAAATAGCAATCTATGGGGAGAGGACAATCTAACATTATTGCTCAAACAGAATTGGAGAAATGTAATTTAGAAATTCCTATTGATAGTGACGAGGAAATAAGAGCCAATTATAAAGAGCTAGGATACATGATAACCAATTCTGTGTAGTAGGGCTGAAGAAGCTGTTGAAGGGTAAAGGATAGCTCATAAATCAATTCACAACTTCTCATAGTATCTGTGTAGTTCCAGTTATGTTACAAAAAATACTTAGGTGATCGATACTGAAGCGATGGACCATATGTCACCAGATGAGTCCATTTTTACTAATTTGAATAGTTTGAAGGTTCCTATTGAAGTTGGTTTAACTGATGGGAATCGTATTATGGTTAATCAAATAGGAGATATTCTCAATTCAATATTGAAACTTAAAGGAGTGGTGTTGGTGCCTAAGTTAAAGTTTAATTTGCTCTTAGTCAAATTATGTAAAGATCATAAGCTCAAAGTTACTTTCCTCTCCCTTTGTTGCATCTTTCAGGACTAGGTGAAAGATGAAATGATAGTTTTGGGAAAGGCGGCTGGAGTTTTGTATCATCTAAATGACAGAAAACCACTAGATAATAAAGTTTCTAAGAGCAGTAAGCACAACTCTCCTATTTCTTTCGTTGAGCATAATAATGGGTCATATAAATACAAATATCGCAACGGGCTTGTTGATGCCAGAAGAACTCCTCCTCGCACAGGACCTGGAGTAACTCATGCCCGAGTGTGTCCTCCAACTCCAATAACGTGTCTGGATCCCCCGTCGACAGAGCACACTGGATGCTTTCCAATCCTCATTCTTTAGTTTAGTTGGTCAGCGGGTCGCGAGGAATTCCCCAGCTGTCAAAACAATTTAAATGCATAGGGACTCACAAAAAGCTATGTAATCTGTTCGTATTAACGTAGGAAACTAAGAACTCAGTTACCCGAAAGTGAAAAAGAAAATAAGGAAGCTCACTACATTGTCATCACCTATTATTGTTTTTTCTTTTTGGTTAGCCCACAAGGTGTCCCAAGAGGGCCCCAACTATGAGAAGGCGTCTTTAAGCCATCCACTCCCAGACTAATCACCGCTCGCACCGGATCAGCCCGTAAGGGGTAAAGGGCTGGCCAAATAGATTTCTCCATTCTCAGGACTCGAATTCGAGACCTCTAATTAAGGGATGAGAGAACACCTATTATTGTTTACTATGTCCTTTTTTAGTAGGTATGCATTGTTTTTTTTTTTCCTCTTGCTGAAAAAACGTTGATGTTCCTCCAGTGCTTGATGTTAAAGGAATCACCTTACAAACTCGTGTACTGGAAATACGCAATCACTTTTAAAGTTGAAACTAGAATCTTTAGTAACCTTGATTTGCTATTCCACAATTTGAATAAACCATTTATTCAGGGTCCTGAGATTCGGTACTCTTATTATTTCCGTACAAATTTGCTTAACGTCGAAAAAGGAGAAGAACGCTAGTAAATATTGGAAAAGAAAGCCATGTAACCTTAGGGAAAATGATTAACAGCCCGTTACAGTCATCTGCAAAAGTCGGGAAATGTAATTAGTCTCGTGTGCATATGAATGCCCTAAGAACAATAGCCACACAAGCCATTCCAGGTCCTCTTTACTCGTTACTCGGAAGGCTTCATTTCCAGTGGGCACCAGGGCTAACGCAACAAAATCTGAGCTTTCTTCGCCACCTGAATTCCTTTCCTTCCATCAAACCATTCTCATGGTCGCCATTTGCATCCAAGGGCATGTTCTTGTCGCCTTGCGTATTTAGGTCTCCAATAGGTGTCTCTACGCTTCTCTCTGTGGAAGGAGATAACAAAACCTGACCACTTTCAACAGCAAATGAAGAGTATTGTTCGGGTGTTGCTGGTGCAATTCTGTTATGGTTCACTTCCCTTGTTAAAGAATTTGGTCCTGCATGCCTGCAAAACAATTTAAACACAACTTTAGTAGGAAAAAAGTGATGAAAACCAATTTGGATTTAGAAATTAAGAAAACTAGCAAAACGGCTGGTGTCTCAAAATTCAAATAGGACAGGCTCACAGGCACTTTATGAACAAGCCTACCTAATGTCTCGATTACTGGAGCCATTCCTGGGTTCATCTGAAATCTTCTCTACTATTTTCGAAGTTGTCGTTGTCGATGCTCCAGCGGAGACCTTATCTGGACCACCTTCACCGGATTTTAAAGGAGTCGGGTCCTTTCCTATACCATTTTCCTGACTCAAAATGTGTTGGTTCGTTGAGCCAGGTAAAGGCTTTTGTAGAGACTTAGATCCATATTCACGAACCACGGAAATGGCTTTCTCTAAAGTTTTTAAAGCTTGCTCCACCTCAGGACTGATACTCGTATTTTTATTATAATTTTCAAGTCCCTTTTGCCCAATCTTTCTCAAGGAGGGTTTAGCATGATCCTCGCCTTCTGTTTCCAACTGGCTTTTATCGTTGCTCTCTTCTTCCACAATCTCATCAGCTTTCTTTTCAATGGCTATTCCACTCTTCTGCACATTTTCACTCAAGTACTTACCGCTACAAACTTCCTGCTTGATGCTCCCGACTTCATCATTAAAATGTTTGCCATCTTCATTAATTTCTTCGACAATCTCACCACAAGCTGGTTCGACTGAATTTTTCAGTTTCTCTGGAAAAGTTGCACTCGTGTCGTCATAATTATGAACATTCTGTTGAGAATTGCCCATGCTTCCTTCTGAAATTTTGATAGAATTCTGTAGTTGCACAAAAGCTTCATTTGTGATTTCTTTCCTTTCTGTAGCACCATTTGGTTCATGGATGGAATAAAGAGCCTCACGTATTTGAGAATACAACACATCATCCAACGCCTTCATGTAATCTTCGTTTTGGTTAGACACAGAAGCCACAGCCTGTCCTAGATCAGAGAAGATAGTTAAACATTCCATGAATGCAAAGACAGGTCTTGCAGCAGGAACCTTTAAATAAAAGTTGAACTTTGAGACAGGAAAACCAAGGACAAAGATTGCATCATCATTTCAACCCAACCATAAATAGATTACAACAGCATAAGACAGGCCCGATACGTCTCAATGTGTTCATCTCATAGCCATAATAGTCATACAGCATCCACATCTTAATCTTAAAACTGAATACTTCCAAGAGGAAAAGAATGGTAAAGGAAAATGTATGACCTTTTGATAGAGCCTGAAACCACTGCCAATTAGCTGCCTTGAGATAAAGTTTATAAGAAATGGAGGAACGAAGTCCAGCTTCAAGTCTATATTTGCAATTGTCCTACAAATTAACACGCGTGAAAGCATCACAACAAAAGAGCATGGAACAGGTTTCTTACATTCATTTTAATAGTACTCTGACCTTTCTTGTTATGTTGCTAATAAATCGCTTTCCTTCATAATACAATAGAAATCACCATTTCGAAACGCAATACAGACACTTAAAATGCAGAAACAAAGAATAACCAATTTGGGGCTTATGTCCATTATACTTGTAAAACAGTAATTAGATGTGTATCCACTAATATTTTTTCAGATAATGAAAAAACTGGTTCATCTCAAAATGCATAAACAAGTCAACCAATCATTCAAATGATAGCACCAAATAAATCAACCTCATAAGCAAGACAAGGATCAAAATGGATGCGCATACAAGTACATTGGCCCTCACAGAAATATGACCATTCTCAAGTTCCTTGCCTTGTCCAACCAATCATATCTAACAGAGTGGCACACACTATGGTTCAACCGATATCAGACTCGATATACATCAGCAAAATACCAATTCAGAATTCACTGAAAAATGCATTCCACTTGACAACAGTATGACTAAAAAGTGTAAATGCATGCAAATAAAAAGCTCCATGAAGACAGAATAAGCAGAACTTCCTAGCAGCATAATACAATCTGATTATCAATAGCACTGCATAAAGTTAGATGTTCAATGTAAGAAGATCCCACTATGAGTCTAATTTGTAATGTTCGGTCACAGTGATAACAAAAAATATGAATGTCAAGTTTCTCAAATGGATACATTTTTTGCAGCCCTTACTAGAGGAAGTTTGGAGTCAAATCATTCATAACCCATCCACTGCTTGGCTCTCCAGGTGTTTTGGACATTATCCTTATATTTTCATGAACAAAGAAAGATACAAGTTTGATGGAAAATGTGAGCTAATAAAATGATTGATTTAAACTTTTGTAAAAAAAATTAAAAGTGTATTCTTATATTCAACCATCACATAAACTAAGTATCTTTAATTGCGTCGCTATAAAAAAGTTAATTATTTAAGGTTATATTTAGTTGGTGGTTTATTAATAAAGTAGTAATGGAATAATATTAATTTATCATTTAAGAGAGAGTTTATAATGAAATGAAATAAGATGAGATGAAATTATAAAGTATTTCATCCCTTTTAAATGATAATTTTTTAATATTACATATTTACATTTACTTATATTTGGTTAAGTTATACTCTACTTCATTTTATTAAAAATATGACGTCGATTTAAACAGACACTGAAAAGTGAAAACACTTTTATTAAATAAGGAGCAGATATTTTGCTTTCTAAATTACTTAAACAAATAAACCATTTATCAAATTTAGAGAATACAACCTCGTTCCTTCTAAGTCTCTGCACGCCCACATTCATTCAATCTCCGAAAGCAACAGAGAAACAGAGACATCATATGCCCATGTGCAATTCCACGTACTGTCTGAATTCAGGCTCATTACTAAGCAACTGCTTCATCTTCTATACCAGACAAAACCCTCAACCAATCCTCCTTAACTTCTCTTACACGAACCAGGAAATTCATATAAACCCGAGAAACTAAGTCGAACTTCCCTTTATGTTTCTCTGCGAATCAATCAATACCCACGTAAAAGAATCTCAGAACAAGCTCGAATTCTCCGTCCTGTAATGGCATATGTGAAACTTAAATTACCAGTATGCACACCAACGTCTCACTTTCTCCCTGCATCTCCGTAGTAGAACCCCACACATCATGTCAAAAGCGATGTTTATCAATTTCCCCTTATTCAGAAACTTTGGAGAAAGAACATTGCAACACTAAGAAAGTAGAAACAAAGGACGCGCTAATAGTGTCTATGATTTGGTATAATAACGTTTTGGATCGTAATTATAATATTGATTCGAAACATAATTATAATACTATGACAGTAATTATAAATCGGAAAGATAATTTGAAATGACTATTACATGTAAAAGGGTTAGAACATGATTTGTAAACTTAATATATCAATGCAGGTACAAAGTTATTCTTTTTCCCTTTCAAAACCTTAGTGTCATGCAAAAAAATATCTTCTTTGTCGGATCCACTTGTTCTTGTGTACATCTTTTTGTTTTGTTACTTACGAGGTATTATAAGAGGATCCCAATTATAAGAAGGCATCTTTAAACTATCCACATCCAGATTAATCCCCGTTCGAGCCGGATAGATTCCTTGCAAAAAGTAAAATTTTGATCCCAAGTTTTAAACGGTTGCATATATGAGAGAAGTTTAAACCTACGATCTTACTTAAGACAGAAGAGCCTCTTACTAACTCACCTGCGCCTTGGGTTCTTGTATACATCTTTATTTACACAAACCAGGAACTTCACAGAAACCCAAGAAACTAACGTCAATTTCCCTTCATGTTTCTATGTGAATCAATCAATACCCACGTAAAAAAAAACTTCAGAACAAGCTTGAATTCTCCATCCTGTAATGGTAAGAACTTGATGTGTAACTTAAATTCATTGTATGCACATCAATGTCCCAGTTTATCTCTGCATCTTCATAATATTATCTCTGCATCTTCATAATAGTAACTCACACGTCAAGTTAAAAGCGACGTTTTATCAATTTCCTCTCTTATTAAGAAACATTAAGAAAAGAACATTGCAACGCTGAGAAAGTAGAAACGAAGATAATTTAAAATCATTAAAATATGTATAAAGATTTGTAAACTTAATCAATGCAAGTACGAAGTTATGTTTTTTTTCCTTTTCAAAACCTCATAGTCATGTGAATAAATATCTTCTTCCTCTGATCCACGCTTGTTCCAGTGTACATTTCTACGTCTTGGGTCAGGACACCTAAAGAGTGTACTGGACTCTAGTAATGTACTAAAAGAGGACATAATGGTTTTATGAATTACTTCATGAAATCTACTTGTTTCTGATGCAGATTTTTACTTGTACAAGAGATCAGACCAAAGGGAATTAAGGTAAAAGTTGCACTCTATTTCACTCTGGGTGGCTCCCCAATTCTGAGCTCAAGATCTATGTCTTCCATGGAGTTGGAATTAGGTCGAATCACCTCAGCTTGAAGAGCGTACATATCGTTTGAACATGGCTTAATCGATAATGATAATGCAGAAACCATAGTCCTTGGCCTTTTAGAGCTGATTGCTTCATCACTACAAGAGTTGCTTGGTGGCTTATGGGTGCTAACAGGTTTCATCCCCATACGTAACCCAGTTTCTTCGGAATGATCATGATCATGACGATCTTGCTTGATCCTGAGATACTCTTCGTTCCTGGAATCTGGAATATTGAGCAGTTTGACTGACCCAAGTAGATTACACGTTTTAGAAGACTTCCTACGATGTTCCTGACAACCATATTCGCTTGGATTTTGTCTAAAGGATAAGGCAGAAACCCTAGAAGATGAAACAGAACTTGAGACAAAAAGACCAGACCCAGAATTCGGGCCAAGTTCATAATCTGAACTGCTAAATTCGGATGGGAGCTTATTACGAGACTCCATTGATTTATTAACATGACCTTGACCTTGCTTTTGACGTTGAAACACATTATCACCTTGTGGGGTAACAGATTGCTTAAGCCTTGCTCTCTCTCTTCTATGAATATTCATGTGACCACCTAGGGCTTGTGCAGACTTGAACTCTCTTCGGCAAAAAGTACAAGGATAACATCTTGGAGCCCCTATACATCCTCCAGGAAGCCCTGATGCGTCTTCTGCGAAAGCTTTCTCTTCCCACGAGTTCTGCGAACACAACGCGAAAATTTGTTTCCTCTCCATCCACGTGAAATACTCTTGAGCTTGCTCCATTTCAGATTATTTCCCAATAAACAAATAGATTGGAAAGAAAGCGCTTAATATTGAGAGAATTTGGATTGTAGATGTATCGAATACATGAAAGCTATTCAAGTTGGGGAATATATAGGAAATGCTTAGCTGAAAAACTCTCGCTGGCTTTTTTTGTGAATAGAGGCTTTTCTCCTCTTGGAGCTTTCATCAAAACTAGAGATGGACCAAAAAAAAAAGAAAGTCAGAAGTCGTAAAGTTAAGTTCAATATTTATTGGATTCTATTTTGATAATTTTTTACATGATTAATTATATAAAAAATTTGAGTTGAAGCTGAATTAAAATTAGTAAATCCAATTATATTTATTTAGACTCAATTAAGTTCAGATATTAAAGATCAAGCAATCTGGACCTTGTTCATCATCACTCTTTATTTTAACTTTTTTAAATTAAAAATTTCATGTCTAATTCACTTAAAACTATCGAATAAGTTTTAGTTTGATATGTTTATGTTTCATAAATTATTTTAAACTTAAATTACGACATGAAGAAATTGAGTTAAACAAACAAAAAATCACTAAATTTAAGTACATTTAATTACATTTATGTTTAAATTATACCTTAATTATTTAAGTCAAAATAAATCTAATAACATAGTTTAATGAATTCATTTGAACCCAATTCGTTCCCTCTCCAAATTGCAGCTATATTGTTAGGAACAGATTCTCTATTTCAATTAACTAGTTCATACTTTGTTCTCTTAAATTTTATCCACATATTTATGTAGAATTCACACTAACTTAAATTTTATCAACACATTTATGTAGGATCCACACTAATATATAATTGGCATGAAATCAAGGTACTCCAACTCTACATTGTTGGTTTGGAAAATTTTACCCATCAAAAGAAGAGTGATTCTTAAAGGTTATATACTCAAATCAAACAAGACAAAACCCTTGATATCTCAAAGTCAACAATAAATTCCCAAGTTAAGTCTGCGAGTTGAACTATGTTACTATTACTATTAAATAAACGCATGCTCTTTGGCTTGAAACTAAAATATTATTCTTATTTAAAAATGACAAAGTAATTAGCTGCAAAGTCAAAGCCATTAACACAAAGTTTGCGGGCATACTTGAAGTTAAAAGGGACAAGCTGAGAATGACAAGCCAGCCTCCCATTAACTAGGTCGGTGGACTGACAGGAGAAACCAGAAGACTTTTTTGAATCCCTGAATTATGATTGTACGTAGCTGTTAAAAAATAGTTCAGTTAGGTTTAGTTGGGTCGTTCTTGTGCACAATTATAGTAAAATAATTGACCGGCCTTTCTGTTGGCCTTTTTGTCTCCTAACATTCTCATTTTCTTTTTTGCAAACTACTGAGAAGTAGAATCGGGCAAGCACAGGCTCCCTTTTTTGTCATCAGCAACTCATTGAGCGGTGCAAATTGCTTCCAGGCTGGGTAAAGCTCAACATAGGCAGCCTGTAATCGCTCTCAACGCTCAACCATAGCAGGTGGCCTTTTACGCGATTGGAAGAGCAACTGGCTTGGGGTTTCTCTCAGAATCTCGGTTGGTGAGAACCGTTGATTGTCAAACTTTGAGGTGTTTATATCGTGCTGTCATTAGCTTGAGACCGGGGCTTTCGTTGGGTAGAGTTAGAGTTGGATTCTTTGGCAGCGTACCATCTTATTTTTTCAATGGCGACTCGTGCTCAGGCTTCCCACCTCATTGTTACGAGTATCCACGAATTACTTAGATAAAATTTGTCTGTTGTTTATTGTCACATTTACCAAAAGAATAATAAATGTACGGATTGATTAGCCACACATGCGGTACCTTCAAATGTCGGCCTTATCATTTTCGATTTTACATCTCTCAAGTGCTACTGTATCTTCTTAGAGGATCTGTCGGGGCTCTGCTTCTCCATATTAGTGTTGTAATATTTGTTGTATTTTTCCTTTAATAAAAAAAAAATGACCGGCCCCTGGGGCAATTGAAAATGTAAATAAGCGAAATTTTGGTTCCAAGACAAGCAAAATTGACAAAGCTCACACCAATATCCCATAGCAAATTCCACCGTCAACGAGCCAAACTTGTCGTGTATTCCGTAACCTGTTTTGCTAACTGCTCCAGGTAGAATTCAGATTTGGATTAAAAAATAGATTGAAGAATATTGTGGTCTTACGTTTGATAGTCTACCCAAAATAAACAAACAAATAAAAATTGGATTTTGGATTCTACCAATCTGTTAGCCCGTAACAATCGTATATCATCGTCATCATTATGACACCCAGACGAAAGTCTTGTAAGAGAGCAAAATTTAAAAAGGTCTGATCGTATACCGATAATTACAATTAATGTATATATTCCAAAGGTTTAATCCGTGTAGAAACAGAAATGTACAGTAACTTTTTTAAATAGATATCATAATTAACATCTAAAAAATTCAACCGGTTCGAATAATTTAATCATAAAATTTTGAACCGTTTAATTTTTTTGTTTGGTTTATTTTAATAATTTTGTTATTAAAAATTGATCAATCAATTAATTAATTAATCAAATTTTATAAATTAATAAGTTATTATAAACAAAAATGAATCAATTAATTTTTATTTAATAATCTCTTTTT
>JANIPM010000161.1:33978-44357 GCA_027478405.1 Erythroxylum cassinoides
AACTATCTCAAATGGTGAATAACCAGTAGTAGAATGAATGCTCCTATTATATGCAAATTCAACTAATGGCAAACATTATTCCCAAGTTTTAAGATTTTTTTTCCTATAATAGCATGCAAAAGAGATCATAAAGTTCTATTGACCAATTCAGTTTGGTCATCTGTTTGAGGATGACAAGTAGTAGAAAACAAAAGCTTAGTTCCTAACTTTCTCCAAAGAATACGCCAAAAGTGACTCAAGAACTTTACATCACGATCTAAAACAATGGTTTTTGGAACACCATGCAAACGCACAATATCTCTAAAGAACAAATCAACAATATAAGTGGCATCATTAGTTTTATGACATGCAATAAAGTGTGTCATTTTACTAAACCTATCAGCAACCACAAATATACTATCCTTACTATTTTTTGTCCTAGGCAGCCCTAATACAAAGTCTATAGATATGTCAGTCCAAGGATGCTTAGGCACAGGCCAAAGAGTATACAAACCATGTGGATGTGTCTTTGATTTCGCTTGTCTACATGCAACACACCTAGAATAGATTTTTTTCATCATCTTTTAGTAAAAATGTTCACAAAGTATGTCATATGTTTTTTGCACCCTAAAGTGACCCATCAATCCTCCACAATGTGATTCATGTACAAGTATTTCACTCATAGAGTAAATAGGTACACAAAGCTTATTCTTCCTAAACAAGTACCCATCATGCCTATAAAACTTTTGAAACCCAACATGCTCACATGCACCATAAACATTCCCAAAATCATAATCTGAAGTATACAAATCTTTAAGAAACTCAAATCCAAGCATTTTAGAACTCAAAGTATTGATTAGAGTGTACCTTCTTGATAGTGCATTAGCCACTACATTTTCCTTACCTTGCTTGTACTTGATCACATATGGAAAAGTTTCAACAAACTCTAGCCATTTTGCATGTCTCTTGTTCAACATACCTTATCCCTTCAAATGCTTAAGTGATTCATGGTTAGAATGAACCATAAACTCCTTTGGCCATAGATAGTGTTGCCAAGTTTCCAATGCTCTCACTAAGGCATATAGTTCCTTGTCATAAGTGGAATCATTCAGTTGTGACCCATGAAGCTTCTTACTGAAGTATGCAGTGGGACATCTACCCTACATCAAAACAGCATCAATACCTATCCTGGAGGCATCACATTCAATCTCAAAGGCTTCATTGAAGTTAAGCAAACTTAAAACAGGCATAGAACACAACTTATCTTTTAAAGCATTAAACGCAAGTTCTTGTGCCTCATTCCATTTAAAACCAACATTCTTTTTAATGATTTCAGTTAATGGCACAACAATAGTGTTAAAATATTTCACAAATCGATTATATAAACTAGCTAAACCATGAAAACTCTACATAACACCAATAAACTTAGGAGTAGGTCAATCTTTGATAACCTTAACCTTTTCATCAACATGAACACCATGGGCAAAAATAATAAAGTCAAGAAATACAACTTTATCCATACAAAAAGAACACTTTTTAAGCTTAGCATAAAGCTTTTCATACCTAAGTGCCTCTAGTACAGATTTAAGATGTAAAACATGCTCATCAAGGCTATCAAAATATACAACCACAAACTTGCTAATAAATTCATGCAAAATATGGTTCATCAATCTCATGAAAGTGCTAGGTGCATTTGTCAAACCAAAAGGCATGACCAACCATGAATATAAATCATATTTGGTTTTAAAGGTTGTTTTCCATTCATCTCCTACTTTTATCCTAATTTGATGATAGCCATTCATAGGTCAATCTTTGTAAAGAAACAAGCACCATGTAATTTATCAAGCATATCATCTAATCTAGGAATTGGGTGGCGATACTTTACTGTTATCTTATTCATTGCCCTGTAATCCACACACATGCGCTAAGTCTCATCTTTCTTTGGCACTAATAACATTGGAACTATGCATGGGCTTAAGCTTTCTCTTATGTGTTCCCTCTCTAAAAGGTCCTCCACTTGGTTTTGAAGCTCCTTTATCTCCTCAAGATTACTCCCATAAGCGAGGTGGTTTGGAATTTGTGCTCCTGGTATAAAATCTATTTAGTGTTCAATACCTGTCAAACGTGGAAGTCCCTTAGGCATCTCATCTAGAAAGACATCGGAGTATTCTTGCAAAACAAATTTAATAACACTAGGTATAGAAAAGTCAATGTTAGCCTCATTATAAAGAATTTCTCTATATTTAAGCAAAATTAAAGGGTTAGGTGTATATAACACTTGTCTCAAATCTCTTGATTTTGCAAAGAAAGTACTATTTTTTCTTTCACTCATCTTTTCACTCAACTCTCCTTTTTCTATTACACTTCCCTCTATTTTTTTCTCACAAGTGCAATCTTTCTCAATTGAGCCTTTATTTTTCTTTTTTTGAATGGCTTCTTTTCCTTTTCTTTTTCTCAAACTCTCAGCCTCGTTTTATTTTTGTTCTTCCATGGTTTTTGCAAGCCTCATTTGATCCTCATGAACCTCTTTTGATTTTAGAGGCACCAAAATGAAGGATTGATCTCTCATGTTGAATGAGTACCTATTCTTGTAGTCATCATGGATTACACGCCTATCATATTGCCAAGGCCTCCCTAACAATATGTGACCCGCCTGTATTGGTACTACAACACACAAAACCTCATCATAATACCTTCCAATGGAGAATGCAACCTTTGCTTGCTTGTGTACCCTTACTTCTCCACATTTATTGAGCCATTGTAGCTTATATGGGCTAGGCTGTTTAATAATAGGCAACCCCAACTTCTCCACCAAAATTGTACTAGCTACATTTATATAGCTCCCTCCATCAATTATCATACTACACATCTTACCATTGACTAAGCAACATGTATGGAAGATGTTTTTCCTCTGCTTATCTATTTCTACCTTCTCCTGCACATTGAGAGCATGCCTATCCACAAGGGCTTTGGCATTGACAGGTTCCTCTACCTCCACATCACTGTAATCCTCAAGCTTAGGCATTTCTTCCCTATCACTCTCCTGGGACTTAATTCCCCCATAGTCTCTCAAAAGCATAACCTTTCTATTTGGGCATTGTGAAGCAATATAACTAGATCCGAAACACTTAACATTTAATGCTAGAATGCTTACTAGAAAAAGCTTGGGTGTTAGGTGTACCTTTAGGGTCAAACTACATTCGACCTTTAGACTGTCTCCTTGAAGTCCAGTCCCTTATCTTTCGACTTCTCCTCTCTCTTGGGCCATTTTGAACTCCATGATTGGCTAAAATTTTTCCCACTCCTTGCTGCCACTCTAGCTTTCATTTGCTTTTCCACCTTTATGGCTATGTTCACCATGTCGTCAATCTCCACATAGTGTTGCAATTCTACCATATTAGTTGTCTCCCTGTTCAAACCACTCAAGAACCGTGCCATGGTTGCCTCCGGGTCCTCCTCTATATTGGCTCGGATCATAGCTATCTCTATCTCCTTATGGTAGTCCTCCACTGATTTAGATCCCTGAGTGAGTCTCTGAAGTTTCTGATGCATCTGCCTATAATAGTAAGAAGGCACAAATCGCTCATGCCTTTATATCATCCTAAGTAGTAATTGGCATCTCTCTATTTCTCCTCCTAGAT
Source organism: Erythroxylum cassinoides (assembly GCA_027478405.1). NCBI lineage: Eukaryota > Viridiplantae > Streptophyta > Magnoliopsida > Malpighiales > Erythroxylaceae > Erythroxylum > Erythroxylum cassinoides. The sequence continues at coordinate 37,599 of JANIPM010000161.1, forward strand.
GTCACCAACTGATCACACCATATTAGTGCATAATCTGTAAATTCAACAACGGCTAGCTTTACCTTTTTATCTTCAAAAAAATGTTGGCACTCAAAAACTAAGTCCACTTTTCTTTCCCACTCTAGGTAAGCCTCTACATCATTCCTTCCCTTAAAGACTAGGATCTGCATCTTGATGGATTTAAGGTCTTCATCTCTTCTATTAAATAGCTCAACTCTCTGAGCTCTCCTAGGTCTACGTACCTTATACTCTTCCTCCTCTGATTCATACCAAGGTGGTGGTTACTACTGGTGTACACCTGCACCCCTCCCCTGAGGTTCCTCATGTCTCCCTTGTCTGAGCTCATCCATCTGTCCCCTAATCTTAGTTAAGGCTAGATTGAACCTCTCAAATTGTTGTTGCATGGCTCTCAAAGTGAAAGCGATATTTGCATCTCCCCCTTGGTTGTCATCATTATTACCTCCCTGTGACATTGTAGATAAAATGATATACCTATAAAACAAGGTTAGTAATAAACAACCTAACACACTCCCTCATGTGTTTCCCTCAAAATGATGTCACTCCCCTCGTGTTTAAGTCACAACAATGACTCCCTCAAATAAGCTCATACACTATTGCCTTTTACCACTCAAGTGATGTTTTTAAAGTTACTTTTCGGAAATTAATTCAACAAAACTAAGCAAATAGCAAGCAACACAAATTAATTGAAAAAGAACAAGTAAATCCTAATAAGAAACAATATAAGAACAATTCTAGAAGCAAAGTAATGCACGGACAGAAATAAAATAGTATGCTAATACACGAATGGAAAAGATGTGTATGTAATGATTTTTCTTTTTAATCGAACAATATGAATGCAAGATTGTCCAATTCAATGTAATGGAAGCAATGAAAGGTACAAACAAGAAAGTAAACTAAGAATCAAAGAAAGACACTCAATACATTGTAAAACTCAGACACTCAATACATTGTAAAACTTAACAAAAACCCGAGAGCTCAAAGAACAAATTTCAAATCTGCCCAAGGTTTCAAATAGGCAACTCAACGTGTTTTTCAATATTTTTTGCTACTGTTCACTCTTTTTTTGGTACTATTCACTTTTGGGTACTGTTCACCAATTTTCGCTATTGTTCACTCCTTTTTATGGTATTGTTCAGTTTTTCGAGTACTGTTCACAAGTACTATTCACAGCACGGGTGCTATTCACGAGTACTGTTCACAGTATGGGTACTGTTCACAGGTCAGATACTGTTCACGATATGGGTACTGTTCACGATATGGGTACTGTTCACGGGTTGGGTACTGTTCACTTTTTTTAGAGAAACAAATAAGAAAACACAATAAAGATACGTATAAGTTCAATAGAATTAAGCCAAAGCTCTGATACTAAGATGATACGAAAATCTCAAGAAAATAAGGTTCTTGAAACCCCTAAATCCTATTGAATCAAAACCCTAATTTTTCTATTATAAGAACATGCTAGATCAAACCTCAAATTATAAGTTTGAGACCCAATCCCAAAAAAATCAGGAATCAATTTACATTGCAAGTACTTACTTATTGATGCAAATCAATTTCTTGAAGTAACCAGGAAGATATTCAAAGGACTCACTTTAAGAACTCAATTCTGAAATTTTATTAATCATCCAATCTAGGGTACAAGGATATAATAGGGTATAAATATCCTTGACCAAGTCCTAACCTTAATAGGAATCGATTTGCAAGCCCATTTATTGAAAACTAGGCTAATCCTAACAAATCTACGATTATCTAGCCCATTGAACATAATATAATCCAAATATTTTTACGAATGGGCTAAACACATTAAAACAAATAAGTCTCAAAATAACCCAGACAAACAAAGCACATGTTATAACTAAAAGAACAATCCATAAATAAGTCTTTGGGCCTAAAATAAGAGATAATAAATAACAAGCCCAAATTATCAAAAATAAGCATGAAAGACTAAGTGCTAGCTTCTTCCAATACCTCCTCTAATGAAGTCACAAGCTTGGAAGTGCCTTGGTGTTCCTCTATGGATGTTTCATCCTCCTCATGTACTTGACTTGTGATTTGGGTTTGAACAAAAGCTTGCATTGCTTATTTAAGCCTTGAAGCTTGTTGCGTTGTAATTGGACCAGGTTGATGTGTAAGGCGTGGAACTCTATTGCGAAGGCTGGTTGTATCAACAACGAAGGTAAGCTAGTAGTGTTAACAGGTGATAATGAGGTAGAGATTAAGAGGTTGAAGAAACAATTGTCACAAGAGTTTGAAGACATAGACTTGGGCCAGTTACGTTATTTCCTTGGAGTTTAGGCAGCCAGGTCTTCATATAGAGTCTTTCTATCCTAGAGGAAATATTTTTTTGATATTTTGAAAGAAGTTAGCATGTTGGGTTGTAAACTTGCTGCTACCCCGATTAATCATAATGTTAAGGTGGTTGCTAACACTAGGTCAGTTGTGGAGAAGGGTTAGTACAAAGGTTGGTGGGTAAGTTAATTTATCTATCACATGTGCGCCCTAATATCACCTTCGGAGTGATTGTTGTAAGTTGTTATATGCATAATATTAGACAAAAACATATTAATTTATCTCTCATATACGCGCCCTAATATCACCTTCACAGTGAGTGTTTTAAGTTGTTATATGCATAATCTTAAACAACAACTTATGGAGGTTGTTCACAGGATACTCCGATATTTAAAAGAATGTCATGGTCGAGGTATACTGTATACTCCATAGCATGGTACAAGGGTAGAGTGTTTTACTAAGAATGTTAATTTTGGCAAAAATTGACCAAATCATAGGTCAAAATTGTTTGACCAGATCGGGCCAAGGGTTAAAGTTGTGCTGAGCAAGGGCTAGCTCGTGGTCTGATCAAAATGGCAAAAATATCAATTTTTAAAACTTTAAAAAATATTAATGATAGACTAGGCCACGTTTGGAGCATCCCGGGCCTGGCCCGGACTGTTTACATCCTTATGTTTTACTGATTCAGAGGCTAGTTCAATCGATGATCACCAACCTATTTCTGGATACTGCATCTTTGTGGGTGGAAATTTGGTGAGCTGGCGGAGTAAACAACAGAGTGTAGTTAGAAGGACTACAGCTGAAGCAAAGCTCCATGCTAGTTGTGTTGTGATAATCGTGTTGCGACTGAGATAACTTCAAATCCTGTTCAACATGATCGAGTCAAGTATGTTGCGATAGATCAACGTGTCTTTTGGGAAAAGACGGATGTTGGGTCAGTCGATGTTTCATTTGTCAAGTCTACTGATCAAGTTTTGGTCATCTTAACGAAGGGCCTTGGTAGGACATATTTTTCGCTTCTGATTGAGAAGATGGGCCTCATAATATTTTCACCTCATCTTGACTCTTGAGGGAGAGTGATGAGAAGGTGAATACTTATTTATTTTGGTTGGGTCGGTTGTGTTAGGCCCAAGCTCAGGCCCGAACATAGACGGCCCATTCATAAATGGTGGCTGCCCACTTGAAAGGAACGACCAAAACCTAGCAAGTATTTGTCAGATATAAATTGATTACCTCATCATGAAAAGGTACAATTTTCGAGAACCCTAATTTCTTTTTACTTACTAGCCACTAAAACTCTCTCAAGAGACTGACTTGAGCATCGGAGGGGCATATTGGGAACCAACCCCCGACGTGCCTTTGTTGTTTTACAGGAATCTTCAAGTCGGAATCAACCCATCTCATGGATCCAAGTGGTAGTGTAGCATCCCACTCCCGCATGACTCGAACCCGATATCATGGGTGATATCCGAGTCCGCGCCTCACGAGAGTGGTATGCTAGAACACTCAATTACAGTCCAAAAACTCAGTAAACGATTTGGGCCCGCTTAAGTTCGAAATCATTTTCGATCATAACACAATTTCAGTCATAAAGAAGGCACTCAACAGTGTTTACCAATTTCAGTAATCATATTACAATTACAACATTAACCAAATGGGACCCACTGAAATAAAAAGCACTATATTGCGGAAATAGTGGAAATACAAATTTACACAAAAATAGGATGACTCTAATGCAGACATGAACTGATCCCGACCTCCATTTTTGACTTGTATGCAGTAGACATACTCCCGTTTGTCTAACGGGGTACCCTTCTAGGTCCTGAAAAATAATTGCAATGTTGGGTGAGTTTGCGAACTTAGCGAGAAACCATCATCGATGGTTCACCCAACTCATGCATTTCGTAAGCAATATAACAAAATCGTAAGAACAGAAGTTATTCAAAGCAGTTATCATCAATATAAGCATTTATCCTTTTTCCCTAATCACAAATCAATCAAAACCTAATAATTGAATTCATAATGTTTTTCCCATTTTATTCCCTTATTGTGACTGAGCGCCTGAACTGTCCCTTTTCGGGCTCATTACATATTAAGCGCGTCTTAGAGGTAGGAGAGCCCTCTAGGTATGCACTACTTCCCACGCGTCCTAGGGATAGGAGAGCCCTCTGGGTATACACTATTCCCTAGCGAGCTCGAGGCTCTTTTTTAGTAGTCGAGCGTATAGCTCTCGGTGGCAGCTCCAGTCACAATTGTTATTAATCGATCTTTTATGGAATTCATTTGTCCCAATCTTACAATATCGCACATAGTCACACACAGAAATATTCACATGCATTACCAATCTATAAAGCGTTTCGCCTTTCACACAGTCTACATTTAATCAAGTATATATGCAATGGACATGTGACACTTCCATTTTATTATGGTGTTGTGACCGTGCGCCTGAACTGTCCCAGTGACGGGCACATTACGGTGAGCTTGTGGCTCTGATATGCGTTGGGCTTGAATGCCCTAATACGGTGAGCCGGTGGCTCTGAATACGTTGGGCTCTAGGCCCTGTTGCGTTGAGCTTTAAGCTCTGAAATACGTTGGCTGCTCCGGTCACAACTGTCTTTATCTAATCATGCCTTTATGCATGAATGCATATGTCTCAATTCACATTCAATTACTTCACAACATAATAACGCATGCCCCAATTTACATTTGCACCAAGTAAAACAATTTATACACATAACACTTCAATAACAAATTACTGATATTTCGGATACCTATGGTCCGAAACCAATCACATTCAAACACATAACCCTCCATTACTTCCGCATGGCATACGCCCATAATTTAAACACACAAAGATTGAGCAACCAACTAGGTTACTCACCTGTAACTTTCGAGCTACTGCCTGGAAGTCCCAGCAATATCCGTGGAATGTCGTTCCAACGGTGCCACTAAAACAATCAAAACAATTTCCAATTACTAAATGCACAATTAGAATAATTCAATGATGCACATGACGTAATTAAAAGATGTACAATGCAAACTCAAGACCTTCCCGGCGCTATTTCCCAATTTTCACTTTCTTTTGCTCAATTCTAACATTTGACCCATTTCATCAAAAAGACACATTCAATTTCTATATACTGACCTAGAACTCCACAAGTCTCATGAACCCTTAAAACCAATTCATTTTGAACTAGATCCAATTCACCTATTAAAGACTCCAATAGCATCGAATTTATATTCGGAAATCTCACACTTAATCCCCAAATCTCAAGAAACTATCTTTAGGTTGCAATGGGAAACCTTACTCAATCTTTCTTTCGATAATTGCGATCCTATTAATTCAAATTCAAACTTTCATTCTTCACATCAATTGTAGACCTCTCTCTCTAGTTCATAACGAATCAAGAATCACCTCAATTGGAGGTCTACACCATAAGTTATGCCCCAAAAACTAAAATATATTACATCAGAAAAGTGGGGCTCGCCGCGGCGTAGGACCTCTCGCTGCGGCGTCTTGGAGTCGCTCGCCACGGCGTGAAGAGACGCTCGCCTCGGCGAACAACCTCTTTGGGGCTGGCCACGACGACCTCCTGTGAACGTCATACAATCAAAAGCTCGCCGCGGCAAGGTTTTCACACGCACCACGAAGAGAACACAATTTTCTCGCCGCCTCACGGCGCAGGCACGCCGCGACGTGCAGATCGCTGGGTCATCTTCTCCAATTAACTTTTGCCATTTCTTTCTCTAAAACCAGTTATAACTCCACTCAACTACCATAAATCTTTCATAATTAAACCCATGCATGCTTTAAACAACCATAAAAACACATTAAACCCATTTTACTTACCCATCAAGCCTCAAATCTTCAAACGTCCAAAATTCTCCAAGTTACCAACACTTACGGCTCCCTCTTCTCCTCCCACGATTTTCCATCATCTCAAAGGGATTATACTTGGTTTTGCACAAGGAGAAGCAAGCAAGCTAAAGATCAAACAATAGTCTTGAAGAGAATCGAAAATTGCCAAGGGGAAAGGAAGAAGAAAAGCCCTAAAGTGAAAAGAATTTCAGAAATTCTCTATGGTAAAAGATTAAAACTTAAAAACATGAAGGCTTGATCTTATCTCTAGCATTAGCCATTTGTCATTTCCTCAAATAGTCTTTTAAATTTCTTTCTCTTTCCAAAATCATTTCCGATCTGAGTAGTTTCTAAATTCCAACGGCTCGACATTTGATTCCTAAAATCATAAGTCTAAATTTCTCATTATCGTTTACCAATTATTCCAGTACTATATAGCCAATCGGTCCGTCAACCAGAAAATTTCCGGTCCGGACACTTCCTCCCAAATTTTCCAGAAAATCCCTAAAGATCACTATCAATCGACAATCACTCTAAAACAGTCCCAATACCAATTCTCACGCACGATTGTCTCAAAATTTACAAAACAG
>JANIPM010000165.1:30608-44630 GCA_027478405.1 Erythroxylum cassinoides
TGGAGAAGGTGGGATTGCCGTAAAAGCCAGAGAACTAGGTTTATGATTGTGCGTACCTTCGTTATGAGAGAATTATACCTTATATACGATTCTGCAGCTAGGTTTAGGTTTTCACGTAGAGTTCCATCTCTGCATGGAAAGTTCTCATGCTGACGGACCGTAGGGAGCGTGTGTTGGGCTTGGGCTTGGCGTGGAAGTAGGAATAGACCGATCGGTCCATAGGTGGTATCGATTGAATCCGGGCCCTGTGCAGTCGACCCGACCAATATTAATTGATATACTAGAACCAAATCTAATACTTACACTGGTTACGAATTACAACGAAAGAAGCAAAGAGGAATCTTACCATATTAAGCTACTTTTTACTTCTAAGGAAGGATCCTGTTACTTGGTGGATTATGTACGGTTATAAAAAGTTTAAGGGCATTAGTTGGCTGTTAGATACTTAGATGCACAGTATTTCATTGACAGTTTATCTAGTTTACAGATCATTTAACTGTAGGAACCGTTGTTGACTGATTTGGGAACTTCAAATGCTAGGATCCACTTGTACAATACAGGAGTACTATATTTTAGATATCATCCCGACCTCACTTTTTAAGTTAGGGACATGAAACGAGAACCAGATCAACCGATTACTATATGGTTACTATGATTTATAAAAATTCATCTGTTTTATAAATATAACCACAAAAATTGGACAGTTGAATCACTTGAAAACATTAATTAGGAACAGAAGAGATCTGCCGTCCCAAACATTTCCGCCATAAATGGTGACAGCAGCAGGTTTAAAGACAGTTGGACCTGACATGGGATGATTAGACTATACGTACGAGTGGCCTGATTTTTTCGTTGCTAGAAACAAAAATCGACTAAAACAGCTGCCTGTGGCTATCAAGTTACAGGTTGAAATGCAATAAGCAAGTTTGTTCAAGATCACAAGATTAGAACCCTCTGTTCAACATAAACAACTGCTTCCTTGTATCACTTCTCTTTCACATCTAACCAATGAATTAATTTCCCGCTTCAAATATACACTGACAGAGTCGTACAAATTTCATCCTCAATCTCCCAATTCAACAATCCCAACGCTAAATAAATTTCTTTGCCTCCATAATGATGTAACTGATTCGCCTTAAAACTATATACATGGTTTCCGGTTCCAATCCAACTACATCCAGTTGCCTTATTAACCATCCTTTGTCGCATCATTTTCCTCACTCTAATCATACCCTCCCAATTGCCCCTCATCTCATATGCACGAGACAATACAATAAATGCCAAAGATGATTCTGGTTCCAAGTCCACTAACCTCCGTGCTGCACGCTCAGCAAGCCTAGAGTCTCCATACGTTACACAAGCGTGTAGTAAAGATTCCCAAATTACAGGACCAGGTTCACAAGGCATTGTTTTTATAACATCCACTGCTTGATGAAGCCTTCCACATCGACACATTAAGTCCACAAGACAAGCATAATGTTCATTGCCTGGTTTAATGCCGTACTTTTCTTCCATTGCTGAAAAAATAGCGACACCTTCTTTAACCAAGCCTCCATAGTTGCACGCTAAAAGAACTCCAGTAACTGTTATATGATCTGGATGAGGGTGACCTCTCCTTAGTAGTTTCTCAAAAGCGTGCAGGGCTTCAAGTACCCGCCCATTCTCTGCCAAACCCTTAATCATGGTATTCCAGGATATTAAATCCTTTTCATTTATTTTGCTAAAAATTTCGATAGCCAAATCTATACGCCCAAATTTAGAGTACATATCAGCAAGTGCGCTGGCAACAGCAGCTTGCAACTCAAAACCTAATTTGAACGCCAAGCCATGGATCTGCATTCCCTGCTCCACCGGTAGAATTGGTACAGAGCTTATTATACAACTGAGAGTGAACTCTGTTGGCCTAATTTCATTCTTCATAGTAAACACAAAAAGATGGAGGGCGTTCTCCCAAAATCCATGCAATGCATAGCTCGAAATCATTGAATTGCAAAGTGCAGAATCCCAATGATCTAATTCTTCAAAGACCCGAACTGAATCTTCTAATCTGTTGCATTTGGAAAATAAATCAATAGCGGCACTTGAAACTATGGAATTACAAATAAACCCCAACTTAACAGAGAGAGCAAAAATCTGCATACCCTTGTTCAAATTTCGCAACTTAGAACAGCAAGTGACTAATGTAGAGCATGTAAACTCATCGGGCGCGGGATCGCATGAAGCAAAATTGATCCAACGCCAATTGATAACACCCCGACTTGCCGAAACCCGCAATCAACGGATTCCAAGATATAACATCCAATTTCTACGAATACATTAAACCTACTACGAATAATTTTACCATGGAATTCCTTACTATGACGACCACAAGACACAACGGATGTCAAAATAGAGTACGTATACACACTCCACTCTACACCCATATTTTGCATTTCTCTAAAACTTCCCAACGCATGATCCAAGTACCCGCACAACCTATACCCCGAAGTCATCGAGTTCAAACTAACAACATCTCATTCGGGCATTTCATCGAACAAACCGCGCGCAAAGTGAAAGCGACCATGATTCAACAAACCCCTTAGTAGAATGTTCCAAGACACAACATTTTTGTCAGTTATGTGCGCAAACACTTTCAAAACATCGTCAATGGAACCAAATCGTGAGTACAAATCAAGATAGCGTGTACCTATAAGAGTATGTCTGGTAAAACCGACTTTAATCAACTGGGCATGGACACCTTGGGCGAGATTCAATGATTTTAGAGAGACGCAGTCATCCAAAAGGCGGTTGTAATAGGAGAGTGAGATAACAGCAGCTTGACGAGTTGGGTTTAAAATAAGGTACATACAAAGTGGCGCCTAACGAAATGGTACAAATTTGGTTTGATCCACGAATTAAGTGTCTGAAAAACATGGAAGAGTGAGGCTGGCGTGCGGTGGCGTGGGGGGCTGAGGAAGGATGTCCTGTCGCCGTTTACGGCGGAGGAATGGTGTCATGTGTCCACTTGAAAGCAGTGGAGGATGGCTTCGTTTGAAAGAGGTTCATAGAACGTGTAACAACATTTTTCAAGAGTTGTGTAAGAATTGGTTGAACCATATATTTGTAGCTAAACAGACACCATAGAACCGTCACTTTACAAGCTTATTCTAACAACATTTTGCAATTCTAAAGAAGGGCAGGTGAAGGAGGAGGATTCAGGCAAAACTGTACAAAGAATAGCTTACATGTTCCACATTATAGTTTCTACACGACAAAGAAAGAAACTTGCGCACACCCAATCAAAGTTTCACAAAAGAAAAAAGAGAAAGCCGTCTTTCCATTTGAAACTTGAATCTCGTAAATCACCACATAAGCTGGTGAACCCAAAATATCATTACTTCAACATCAGAACTCCAAATGCAGATGCACCTCAACGAAATCCTAGCAGAGGAGATTTACATGTACTAGTGACCAAATAAAAATTTGCACAATCAAGCATTATGTTGCACAGAAACAATAAGAACAAGTTCTAAGGAAAGCAAAAAAGAAAATAAAAACCTATGCCTCTTCACAGCTTATTGAAAAGGTATTGTCTCATAATATCAGCATTTGAACAAAGCAAAAAGAAATTGAGAATCTGATCGAAATCACGAAGCCATCAATTGAAAGTAACAAGCTTCGAGTATAATCAGCTAACTTGAAAAACTTGGATAAGCTTTATTCCACCAAGTCCAAAATGGAAAATTCGGAGAAAACCCAACAAAGAGCGAAGCGACCTTTAAATGTTAAACAAGGGTCTCCTTACTCTTTGGCTTGTCGGATAAGCTCTTCTCTAACTCTCCTAATCTCTGATTCTCTCTCCAACCTATCTTGCTGTCACCAGTTAATAAAAAAATCAATAAATTGAAACCTAAAACAGAGACATCCATTATAATTACTACATTTTCCTTGATTCTTAATATCATTGACGGCTCCATTCTTCCTCTAATCAATTGAAACAGGAAGATTGTGTCCTCCCATGCGTGAAAGGGGTTTTCTGGCGAGTGTTGTGGAACATCCTGTGGTGACTAACCTTTGAGCCTCCACTAGTTTCAGCTTATAAGGCTTGTCCATCTGGTTCCCTTGGGAATATGCTCCAAATTCCATCACAAGATTTCTCTGGTTCACTTGTGAATATGCTTCAAATTCTTTCTTTTTGGTTGGTTCTTACTTTCAGATTGCCACGGCGCGTTTTGATTACAAAGATGAGAACTTGGGTTCAGAGGAGAGACTCTGGGATTTGTACAAAAGATGGATGAGCCATCACAAGATTTTTCTGAGCATATTCACAAAGTGAACCAGAGAAATCTTGTAATGACTCCTCCATCTTTTGTATAATTCCCAAGTCTTTCCTCTAAAACCAAGCCCTCCTTTGTAACCAAAACGCAGTGCTAATGCGACGCATACATCTGGACATCGGAAGATCGAGTCTCGGGTGTCTATATAATTTGAAGGTTCAAAGGACAGAGGAGGGGGGCAAGAGGAGAGACCAGCGGGCGAAAGGATGCAACCTCTCGACCATTCTTTAATGGTGGGCAGCCAACTGATGGCTCACTGGCAACTTGTGCCAACTTACTTTTACCTGTCACCCTTCACCTTTCCTCCTCGGCCCTCCCTTGCAAAGTTGTTGTATATTGTGTTTCACCAACGCAAGAGGACTTGCTCACTTAAGACTTTCCAGATCTGAGACGCTCCATATCTGAGACACTCTAGATCCAAGAGTCACCGCCATTCTCATCTACATCATCATCAATGCGAGGCGACTATCAGCGAGGCTCCAGATCTGAGGCGAGGTTCCAGATCTAAGGTAAGGGACAATGAGGGCAGCGGTGAGAGCGATATCCAACTTCAGATCTGATGAGAAGCCAAAGGATGACCCATGGGAGCTCCATAGTAGTGTCCATGGTGCTGGTTTCTGCTACTACTGATGATGGTGGGCCTACCCAACGCCACCTACTCAAGCTACGGAGGAGTTCCCCGCTCTCTCGCGTGAAGTCACATAGAGAGCTAAACTTGGAGATGGTGTTAGCATTAACGTTGATGTCTCTAGAGTCTCCAAAACTCATGGATCTTCATAGATTACTGATGCATAAAGCAAACAACTTCAATTCCAGCAACATAAGGTCCAAAAAGAATAATCAAATAGTAGAGAATAGAAACTAGGAACAAAGATAGCCGTAGGAAGCCCATCTTTTTTCAGCACTGGTTTAATTACAGCCGTCCGATTAGATGCAGGAGATTTATCATAACCATTGACAAATATAAACCGAAAAGATTAGTCCAGGATCCCAAAGTTACATGAATGTACACGCATAGAAGAATTGAAGTCTAAGAAGGCATTAAAAAAAGGATAGAACTTTCCTCCAGGGAAACAAATGCTTTTTTAAACGTAAGTAGAGTGACGACAAGGTTTGGAATCGATTCATCAGGATCTGCAGTTTGTCACTAGTAGATACTAAAAACCATGGCGAGTTCGAAGCTCGTCAAGTCATATTCCATTGATTGCATGGTATTACATTCCTTTGGATAGAAAAAGATTCAGGTCCAACGTACAAATGAGCGAGAAAATTAAATTCGATGTGGGTCACTAAAAGGATACACCTGACTGTTTTGTGGCTAAAAGTAAGTCGAGCAATGACAGTTGCTGCAAGTAAGTTTTAAATTCTTATCTCAGTTCTCGGAGGAAGTAAATCGCCAGACGCCATCCTTTCCAACCGCTAAAACTTTGGCACAGTGGACCACAAGAGTCGAGATTGAGCTGAGTATTAGCGGAGCGCGTAATTCAGAAAGCATAATCAAATGTTAAGCCTTGCAAGTTCTCTTAGATAAATTGTTTTACTAAGCCTAAGCTGGGAATCGGATTATTCATATGGCATTATACACAACGGAACCTCCCCATTCCAAAATGGCACTCAACCACACATCAGGTGCATGTGTTTACGATTCGTGATAGATTTGGGCTTCATTTATCACTGATGCCTAAGGTCCACATCAATTTCGGAATGCCATGCATCATGAACCATCTAAACGTCTTCAATGAAACAGCAGCACTTGGATGATAGCTGAAATTGCTATACGTGTAAAGACCAGATATCCTTCCTGGGAAATTAAAATTGTTTAAGAAAACCTCTGGATGGTGGAAGTAGATCAAGAATGGTAAGAGGAAGCTTTGACAATTTTCCATATCCAAAGCAATCCATCTTGCGATAGTGCCTAAGACATACATATGATGAAATGCATCTAAGACACCCATTTCAGTAGTTGCTCATTGGGTAGACCAACACTAACAAAAAGGCATCGAGTAGAACCAAATGCATATACATCAAATCAAAGAATGAAGAAATTCTTTAGGACACGAAAACATATACATTGGATAAAACAGGGAGCTCATTAAATAATTCAGTTCAAGTTTGTGTAGATAGTTTATAAAAAATTGCAAAAGATGTCAACTTCAGAAAACATCTCCCAAGTGCACAATAAGAAAGTAAATTCCAATTCACAATTCATCACGTGAAGTAGCATCATCAATCAAACAGCAAATCACATTAATCAAGCAGGTTAATCAGCAATCTCTTGCTTAGCACCTTAGAGGAATGCAAAAATCATCTCTGGGAATCTAAAGATACATGAGAAACAGTAGCTTGAACAAACTTCCAGCACCACATACAATAACATACTGGCACATCTGCACAAGTGATTTTCAGCAACGTGCACTTACTCTAGAATTCACGAATATGCTCGCTGTTGAAACTACCATTCTAAGGATATAAGATTACCACAAAGCACTAATGAAGCAGCTAGCATGTGAGCTCATAAGAGAACACCAAAGCTGGAGTAAGCATACAACACTAGCAGTCAAATAGATCAAATTAAGAACAAATCAAGGTTTGTACAGTACCTCTAGTGTGCCTGAAGACTACTAATTGAAAGTTCTATAAAATCCACAGAACACAGGTAACCTCCCGGACCTGCTTGCTTTGATACTGCAGTGACATCCACAAACAATATCATGAAGAGATTCTGGTTGGTTAAATCTTCAATCTTCTCTCATCGTCAATACAGAAACAGCATAACATAAGGGCAGAAACATTTTTTTCATTGTCATTGAATTTGTTAATCTTTCAACATTATGGAACAATTTCACTGAACCACTAGTTCCCTTTTATAGTACACATGTATCTTTAACGCCGTGGTAGTCCCTAATAACATTGCATAATGCCAATTCTTAGAAACATAACTGCCAAAGTGATCCACTTCCCCCAAATCTGCTGTTATATATTTTCGAATTATTACAGAAGCAAATCAATATGAATTTGCTAATTTAAATAACTGATAGATCAATAAGGTTGTTTTAACCTTTCAAGTCTTGCGGACAATAAAGTAGTCAACCACTAAATATTGCAAATTAAAGTGATGAAACAAAAGATAGGTCGACAGTTAGTTTTTGTTGGTTCAGGAGAGGGGAAAGTGAAAAGAATAGGACACCACTGCAGCTGCAATTGTGAAAAATATTATCAAAGACAATTCATATAATAGATGATAACACCCCAAACCCATAACCTGGCATCTGATGTCTGAATTTATTATTCTCATTACACCAAAGATGTTTTATCTTTAATGCCAAGGACGCTCAAAATATTTTCTTTGACAAGTGCCAGTCAACTTCAAAATTGCACATTGATCATGAGAACCCAATCCCAGCAAGAAAGAGCAATATATCCTTAAAGCACGTAACTGAAGAAGTTCAAACTCACTTGAAAAAGGGCATTTCACAACATATTGGTAATAAAAGTTTCTTCTTGTTGAAGTTCATTAGTAATAATCTAAACGCAACATATTTTTGCAGAATAAACAATAAAAGCCCAACGAGCAGCCACTACGGATGAGAAAGATAATCCCGAACACATTCCACGAATATCAAATTGACTAATTACCTTGGCCGTACATGGTTACTGTTTATATCTTCACCAATGAAAAGCTAAGAAGAATGTCTCCTCCACTTCACACCACCGTCTCTTGCAAACACAATGTTAATATTAAAATAGCTGGAGCTGATAGGAGGAAGAAAATCCATATTGTTTCTAACCTTGAAAGTTTTAATAGAGTTTGTTACAATGTACTAGTGTAAATATGTTACATACACAAGTAACAGCTGAAACTGATCTTTTTCAAGAGCTATCACGCCACACCTTGCGATGCAAGCAGTGTCATAGATGCATTTTCTATCTCGATATCAGAGCTGGAGAACAAGTTAACCTGCAACTTAACTATTTGATGGGAGGAGGTAAATAGTTCATCCACCCAATCACCACAGAAGCCTGCTAAAAAAAGTATGAATGATCATCTGACAATCAAAGTTCGCAACTTCCTTTCAAGTGATATCTCTCACCTCCACTATTTTCAATGTTAGTAACAACATAATTATCTTGTCCAGATAAAAGGGATCAAGGTTGAAAACGTAATATTCAACCAAACAATCCACCAGTTCCTAGTTCCCCTTGTTGTAACTCCTTTCGACGCTGCTCTTCCAAAGGATCTGGACTCTTCATTATCCTTCGCAGACGCCTGATTGTAAGATTAAAAAGATCAAAGATAAATATAAATAAAAAGAAGAATTCTACTTAAAACTCAATGCTTTCAAATTTCCAGTCAGTACAGGATACCTGTCTTGAGCATGTTGAGCAGGAAAAGTAGGCATAAAATCTTTCGACTTTGGAAGAGGAACTTCACGAAACCACTCATGGTTAAGAGCAGCTTCAGCAGTTATTCGCTGAAAGATGGGAAAATATCACCACATTATTAAATCCACTCCAGCATATGAAATTAAAGAACCTAGTTAAAATATTGTTGTCTACCTTCTCAGGGTCATAGGTGAGAAGTTTGTTTAACAAATCAAATCCAGAATCAGATAGCACCGGAGAACCAGTGAAAGATGTAGCTGGGAATTTCTTACGCAGTAAGTTATACCTGAAAGGAGTATACCAGAAGGTTAACATACAAAAAAAGGAATGATGATTAACTGAAAGTGTCACCAATAGAGCCCAGATAGCCAGACCAGAATCACCTAGCTGGAAGCCTGGGAAAACAGTGGCAAAAATAAGAACTTAATGCTGTTGTAAATCTCAAAATAAATGTATGAAAAGGCAGTACTTACTGATGCTTAACAAAATTGACCTTGACCCCAGGCAACTTGGAAAACCCAGGCCATATTGTCTCATTCGGGGTACCAAGGGTGCGAAAAATCTGTAATTGAGGTAAAAACTAGTCAGCTCACTGCCAACTAAATAAAGATAACGTGCCTTTAAGTACGATACAGATTAGTGATCAAAATCAAGACAAAGAAAACAAAACAAGAGTACATTTTCTCTTCTATTATATGTTATTTTTGCATGGAATACCTTGTCAAGTTGATCAAATTCAGTTTTTCCATTGAATAAAGGCTCCTTTGATAATAGTTCAGCCATAATACAGCCTAAAGACCACATGTCAATAGCAGTTGAATATTGCTTAGCTCCTAAAAGCAGTTCAGGTGCCCTGCAAGCACACCAAATAACCTCAAGAATGGCACTCCTAAAACATAGAAAAAGATAGCGACCAAGATAAACCATATGGTTTGTTGGGAATAAACAGGAAAGACAAACACTTCAATATTTTCCTAGGTTAAATTGTACATGTACAACCCGTTTTTATCACAACCACAAGATACATTTAAGGTTGAAAAGAGTGGAAGTAACCCCATAATAGCAGAAAGTTGTACAACCATGGTTCTGAGCAGTAGGAAAGAATCAAATATAGCAATTGAGCTTTAGGCATGTATGCACATTTTATTAACCAAATATCGTCTCATCCAGCATAACCATTGTCTAAATCTCAAAAATGCTTTCAAGCAAATGATAAAACTCAAACATCTAAGCAGCACATAACTGCACCACATAAAACAAGAAGTAAGCCTTCATGAAGATGTTAAACCAGCAAAGTAAATTGTATGAATTGGAAAACTAAGGAACACAGGACAACAAGAAGAGCAACAACAGAGTGGAGCAATGTTTACCTGTACCAAAGAGTAACAACTAAATGAGTATACGGTTTCAATGGGCTTCCATATTGACGAGCCAGCCCAAAGTCACATATCTTCAACTCACCCCTATTATTTAACAATAAATTTGATGTCTTCAAATCTCGATGAAGCACCCAATTGTCATGCAGATACTTGATACCCTCTAATAGCTGAAGCATTAAACATTTGACTTCACTCTGACTAAATGGCTGCTTCATGGACTCCATGAGTCCTTTTAAATCATGCTCCATGTACTCCATTACCATAAAGATGCTATCAAGGTTACTCCCCACCACAACTTCTTTTACATCAACAATGGAGGGATGGTGAAACGAAAGAAGAACATTAATCTCCCTCAGTGATGTTAGGGGAAAACCTTCCCGTTCTTTCTCCATCTTGACCTTCTTCAAAGCAACAACTTCACCTGTCTTCTTATCTCTAGCCCTATATACAACACCATAAGTACCTTCATCTATCTTATTCAGTCTCTCAAACTCATCAACACTTCTACAACCCAAAAGCATGTTAACACTTCTTTGAGGAGGTCCTGCAGGTTCTGGTGTCTCACGAGAATCATCTTCATCCCCTGAGTCAGTATCAGAGTGGCCACCACTACTCCCATCATTATCATTTTCTTCATCAATAACCATGTAGTCATCCTTCTCAGAATCATTGCCAGTTTGAGACCTTGCACGACTGCCTCGCTCATCAGCAGATGA
Organism: Erythroxylum cassinoides; assembly: GCA_027478405.1. Taxonomy (NCBI): domain Eukaryota; kingdom Viridiplantae; phylum Streptophyta; class Magnoliopsida; order Malpighiales; family Erythroxylaceae; genus Erythroxylum; species Erythroxylum cassinoides. The sequence goes on from JANIPM010000165.1 coordinate 41,403, forward strand.
GCTGCCTTTGACTCCATCAGAACCCTCCCTCCTCGTGTCCCCAAACTCTGGGGTTAATGACTTATTCCGCAACCTCAAATCCGATGATTCCACCTGAGACACCTTTTTCCTTCTTTTAGACATCTCCTGATCCTCTACAATTTCCCCTTCATCAACAGGAGAATTGTCACCAGCAGCCCATCTTGAAGATGATATATTCCGTGTTGGCACATAATCCTCATCATCTACCTGCCCTTCACGATCAGCACCCACCTGCGTATCCTCCTGAGGTGAAGAAGTTAACTCAACAGGAGACTCCGGAGAGTCCAACATGGAATATCCAACTGGCTCTTCAGTCCCTGGACCTGTTCCTGGTGAAGAAAGATGAAAAGTTTGCTGTATATTCCCTTTAATGGGAGATATTTCTACACCTCCATCTGGGACAACACTAGGTGACTGGCAGTAAGACTGGGGTAGAGGTGGCGGTGGAGGAAGTGTGGTTGCTGCAGCATTTATCCTGCCTTTCGATGAATGATTTACTTCTTTCTCATCTCTATCCCAAACAATAGGAGAAAATTTTCTCTTCTTCTCTACAGGAGCCTGACTACCATTCTCCAATACTTTCGCAACCACAATATTGTGAACCTGAGATTCAGACTCAATAGCATCATCAGAGCCACTCTCACTGGACAGCTCACCAGGCTCTCTATCCACATTCCTAACAGATAACCCAAATCTCTGTGATCCATAAGCTCCCCTTTTCCCACTACTGCCTGAATCACTCCTACTCGAAGAGGATCGATACTCACCATTGCTGGCCTCTCTCTCTTTTATATCCTTCTGTCTAACCCTAACTCTATCTTTGTAATCACGATCTCCTTTATATCTCCGCCTTTCCCTATTACCATTCCCATACTCATCTTTCGAATATGCAAAATCCCTCCTTGACAATTCAAAATTAGACTCTCGGTCCCTAAACTCGGAATCTCGATAAACCCCATGTCGCCCAGCCGCCATGAATTTGCAAAAATCAACGCCGGAATATAAACCCACTGTCACCAGGGAAATGAACCCTAAGACCCCTCTTACAAAATCAAAAATTTTCCAAATCACAACAAAAAATCCGAAACCCCGAGACCAATAAGCAACACTAGAATAAGCAATACGAAGCAAAAGAAACCAACTTCAGGTCAGCTACAAAACCCATAAATAACTTTTGAAGCCCCAAAAAAAGAAACAAACAGAACAGACCGAAACCCTAGAAATCAAACAGGAAACAATGGAGAACAAAAGTAAAAGAAAAGACCAAGAAATATGTAGACAAGGAGACAGAAAGCGCGATGTGGGTTTTAAGGTTAGGGTTAAGGGAAGTGAAATTGAGAGGAAAATTATGGCTTACCGGGAAGGAAAAAGGCGTCGATCGGAGCGAGAGAAAGGGGGGCGAAATTGAGAAGAAAGCAAACAGCGGACGCTATCAGAGAGAGAGAGAAAAAGAGATTAGGGCCTTCCAGTGTTTTAAAAGGCTGCGCGTGCTTTTACCTCCAATCATGGGCCTTTCACTTTTTCTCCACCTTTTCTTTTTCTCTTCTCTAACAAATAAAAATAAGATAATACATTATAAGAAGTCTTTATATTATATTAACAATAATTTTAATTTATTCCCTAAAAAAAAATTTAATTTATTTAATTGAATTTTTCGCATTTCTTATTCTCTTAAATAAACAATTTTAGGAATAAAAAATAAATCATGGGAAATTTTTGAGTCCAAAGGCTGTTACCATCTATTTTATTCATAATGGTATACTTTTTGCTTATGGAGTCATTACACAGCCAAATTGAATCAACTCAATTATTTTAAGTATAAAGTTGTTCCGTAATTACAAGATCGTAAGTTCAAGTTACGAAAATAATCTTTCTATAAAAACATAAAAAGAAGACTGCATATATTATAACCCTCTCTTAACCTCTTAAAATGGAGAGGCTTGTGTATTAAGTACGTAAACTTTAATTTCAATTCTTAATTTAAAACCTCTTAGGACTGTTGGATTTAGGCGTTACACCATTGTTAATTTTCTTTACAAATTAAAATTGATTTAGTTTGTTATTAAACTTATGCATAGCACATCCCAACAAGAAGTGAGACACTTGAGGATCCTAATTCATGGACCCAATTTGACATCCTGATTTTGGCCTAGGTTTTCGAGGTCACGGGTTGGCCTGACTGAAACGTCAAAACGACGTATTTGAATTTTTTTAAAAGAATATAACTTAATGGACCCGATCGCCTGTGGCCCATTCAGTCACGGGCTGCCCAGCTCCAGCTATTTACATGCATAGGGTTAGGCTTATGAGCATATGAACAAGTCCACGCTACATTTTGGAACAATGTTCTCCTGCTCATCTTACATCTTTTTGACTAATGCAGAAGCATTTATAGGATAGTTTATTCATTGTACTTGTTCCCAACACAATTTCATAGCCTGGAATTGGGGTTAATATTATAGAGAAGAATCTCCTTAGATTATAGATTAAGAACGTGTTTAAACATCCAAGAAAGTTTTGGTATGGTGGCTCTTCAACAAGCAGCAGCAATAAAACCGAAGATTGAGCTCTTATTCAAGAGTTTTGATTGTTTGTCCACTCAAAGGTCATTAAACAGGTGTTCTTAGCAGGGGATAATCACATCACCTTCCTCTTCAAACTGCATTGATAGGTGAGATATAAGTTCCAGTTTCATCTACAAGTTTTTCTTCCTTAGAAGGAATAAATGTCGGGACTCTTAGAGTGTCCCATATTGCCTAGACATGAAAATGTTAAAGGGTTTATAAGTGGTAAAGGTCAACTATCCAAATAACTAGTTCTAATTATTTGGAAAATAGTTGACTTAAGCCTAATTCTTGTAAGTGGACTCTACACTCTGCCTATATTCAAAATTCAATATGGTATCAGGGCAGGTTTGGTCCGGATTATTAATTTCTCGGTTATCCGTCTGGATGTTCATTCCCAGCGGCCCGGTCCGATTACCACTACGTATATTTCAAGTGACAACTGAATGTCCAGTCCCAGTTGCACTTGAGGGGGAGTGTTAAAGTGCCCCATATTGCTTAAACATGAAAATGTTAAAGGGTTTATAAGTGGTAAAGGTCAACTATCTAAACAACTAGTTCTAGTTATTTAGATAATAGTTGACCCAAGATCAATTCTTGTTAATGGACTCTAAATTCTGCTTATATGAAAATTTTAATAGGG
>JANIPM010000172.1:1472-12002 GCA_027478405.1 Erythroxylum cassinoides
ACTGTATCATAACGATTGGATTTGGGTAGTCCCGTAATGAAGTCAAGCGAAATATCCTTTCATATTTGATTTGGAATAGGTAAAGATTGGAGAAGATCTGCCAGCGCTAACGCTTGATATTTATTTTGTTAGCATTGCAGACAATTTTGAACATGGTGTTTGACATCCTGTTTAAGACCAGGCCAGAAAAATTGAGTTGAAAGACGCTTGAGGGTTTTGAGAAAACCTCCATGCCCAGTTGCTGGAGTATCATGAGCCTCGAATAAGAGTTTGTTTAGCAGATTTGCACAAGCTGGAATATTAATCTACCTTTATAATAAAGTTTACCACCATTTGGGTGAGAACCTAGGTCAGCCTTTAAATCTGCCATTAGTACCTTTGTACATGGATCTCAATTTAAATCTTTCTGCAGAACAACAAGATCAAGTGAAACTGGCAACACCAACGTAGGTAACTCAGCATGTTGGGGATACCTAGATAGAGCATTAACCCCACAATTTTCCTTGCCTGCTATATAGAGAATTGTGAAATCATACGGCAAAAGCTTCAGGAGAAGCCGTTGCTATGTTGGTGTTGTGAGGCGCTATTCCAACAAGAATTTGAGGGTATAATGTTCAGTCTTCAAGAAAAAAGTGCTTACCCATTAAATAATGCCTCCATTTTTGGGGTGCCAGAACCACAACAACCAGTTCACGATCGTAGGCTGATTTGAGACGATTGAAAAAAGACAAGCCCTTGCTAAAATAAGCGATAAGGTGTCCATGTTGGAGTAAAATAACACCCACACCTCCTGAAGAGGCATCGCACTTAACGATAAAAGGTTGAGTAAAATCTGGTAGTTGAAGCACAGGGACTATTGTGAGAGCCAATTTGAGCTTTACTAAAGCTTTATTAGCAATTGATGACAATACGAAGGAATTTTTCTTTGTCAAATTTGTTAATAGTCAAGCGATAAGACCATCATCCTTTACAAATCTTCTATAGTACCCAAATAAATCTAAAAATCCACATAATTCCTTGGCATTAGTTGTAGTAGGCCATGATTGAATTGCTGCAATTTTGTCTTTATCCACTTGGACCCCCTTGGATGTTATTACGTGGCCAAGAAAATTCATTTGTGGGTGGCCAAATAGAAACTTTGAGAATTTGACAAATAATTGATGGTCCCGCAATAGTGAAAGAGCTATCTGAAGATGCTGCACATGTTATTCCTCATCTTTGCTATAAATTTGGATGTCGTCAAAGAAGACAATAATAAACTTACGAAGACAAGGTCGAAACAAGTCATTCATTGTTTCCTAGAAGGTTGAAGGTGCGTTGGTTAAGCGGTAGGGCATAACCACAACTTCATAATATTCGGCGAGGGTGCGAAGTGCGGTCTTTGCAATATCATCAGGGTGGACTCGGATCTGGTGGTAACCCGCATACAATTCTATCTTCGAAAAGACCTTGGCACCATGGAGTTCATCTAACAATTCGTCAGTGTTAGGAATGGGATACTTATCTGGTATGGTAAGCTTGTTGAGAGCTCTGTAATCTACACACATATGTCATGATGCATCTTTCTTTTTAACCAGAAGGATTGGGCTAGCAAATGGACTGCTACTGGGTTGGATGAAGCCTTTTGAAAGCAATTCAGTGACTTGGTTCTCAATTTCTGTTTTTTGATGATAAGGATAGCGGTATGGTTGAATATTTGGTGGTTTAGAATTTGGTAAGAGGGGAATTGTGTGTGTATGTTAACGAAATGGAGGTAAAGTTTGGGGCTCTTGAAAAATGGAAGAAAATTCATGGAGGATCATGTTGATTTTTAGTGGTATGGTTGTTTGAGAGGTATTTTGTGGTTGGATGGTTAGTTGAGAGGTATTAGTGGCAAGGAAAAATTGAAGAGTGGCTGGAGATGGAGCTTTTGTGGGAACACTCTGCAACTTGTATTTCCGACCATCTAGGTTGAATATGAGGAGCATTTCTTTCCAATTAGCCTGAACAATGTTGAGCAAAGCTAACCATTGAATGCGTAAGACCAGATTGGTTCCTCTAAGAGGAAAAGGATAGAAATCTTAGGTGATTGTTAGTTCAGAACTCTGAACTTTTAAATTTCGGCATAGGCTGTTGCATCGAATAATTTCGCCATTGTCGATCTGCACTCCAAACGGTGGGACAATCTGCAACAAAATTTGAAGGTTGCATACTACGCTTTCTGAGACAAAGTTGTGCATGGAACCACTCTCAATTAGAGTCAATACTTCTCTTTTGTCAAGAAATCCTTGCAACTTCATAGTAGTGGCGGCTGGCTTCCCTAAGATAGCTTGAAAGCTAATGGCTGCAAATTTTGAGATTTGGGCTTCATCATTTTCGTCCATGACAAGTTCTGCTAGAATATCCCCTGCTTCTTCACTAGCCTCCATGATTGCTAAAGTTCCTGTTTGCTGGTGACCAGGTGCGTATTTTTTGTTGCAACAGAAGCAGAGTCTTTTGGCAAATCGTGCTTGTCATTCTGCCTCCTAGTTGCACTGCATGACAATTGGGGTTGATTTGTTTGTTGTCGTGGAGGTAAGTGGACTTAGTGGGATTGCTTTCACCTGGAAGGTAAGTAGTGTTTGCGGTTTTGGTTGATGCACTCCAAATAGGCCCTTTGGTGTTACTGCAAGTTGTGCTCAATTTGGATTTAAACTCTTGTGCTAAACCCATAGCTCCTAGAGAGTGCGTGGCTTGTGGATGTGAACTTTAGCTTTCAATTCATCTTTAAGACCATTTAGGAATACCCCTAATAGATAATGATTTGGACAATCCACAACCCAGGCTGATCTTCATGCAAATTCTTGCCTATACTCTTAGACTATACCAGTTTGTTTGATGTTGCAGAGGCATTCATCAGGGTTTTGAAATTCAACGAGGTCGTAGTTCTCTTGGAAGGCTTGAACGATTTCATCCTAATAGATTATGGTTTGATCGTTGTTCAGCCAGGAGAACAAATCCAGAGCATTGCCCTCCAAATACATCGCGACTATGTCGACCTTGTGTTCGTCCAATGTTTGATAATAATGGAAATATTTTTTCGCTTTTAAAATTCAGCCTCTCGGGTCTCCTCCGTAATATTTTCGAAACTTGTTCTTGATATAACAACGTTGTTGTCGCCATGACGGAGATTCGTCTTCCTCTTCTTCATTATCCTACTAGTTGGTTCGGACTTGATAACATGGCTGAGGATTGCGTTGATCGTGGTCCATAGTGGAGTTCACGTGTTTCTTTCCTTGTCTGTGAGCAGAGGAAGACGAGATACTGGTGGATTTTTGATTAGCTTCCAGTGTAGCTATTTTTGCTGCCAGAGTGTCAATTGCTCCTAATCTGGATGAAATGGCAGCGAGTTGAGTGACTATTTGGTCATTGGAAGAATTGGGTGAGGAGGGACGAGTGTTTTGTGGATCGATGGGTGTAGAAGTTCGTGTGTTTACCATTGGAATCAACCTGCTCTGATACCAGTGATACGAACTCAGTAAAATGAGGAGCAAAAGATAATTTTTATTACTAAAAATGCCCACTTCGAGAAGGACAACTCTCCAAAACAAGATAAACATAAAACAAATTCTCACATCATTTCAAACAAGGCTATCCTGGAATATTTATAATAAAAGTTCCAGGTATTATTTACTTAATTAAAATATGTTAAAAAGATGGAGATTGTGCTCCTGATATTATGCTAACCAACTGGATGTAATATTGGACTTATTCTTCAGTTAACATATTTATCCACAAAGTCACCCACAACAAACAAGTTCATAAAGTGCTCCAATACTAGATTTCGTCAATGTCACATGCTTTCCGATGTCTTTGTGCATATACTCTCAAGGGTTATGGAATTATATCACACACTGAGTAACATACAACCTCAAGTAAAAACTCTAGGATCTTTCTAAAACGAGATAACTAAATTCTCCCAACTAAAGTTCCTCTAGAAGTTTTCGAATTGAGGCTCGAAAGTCTCCTTCAACTCTTTCTTCCCATAAGATATTTATGATTTGAGCTTAGTTTCTTCACCTTCAAGTGAATCTTCACTCATGCGACTTATAGAATGTTGACATTTGATATGGCTTGAGTTTGAAATGTTTAATAACTTTGTTGCAATGATGAGTCGATGAGAATTTGGTTGTGATACTTATGATTTTTATCAATTACAACTTTACAAGTTTATAACTAAAATTAATAAAAACGTTAAAGTGTAGATTATTTAATTAATTATATAATTATAGAATTTAGAGACAAATCAATAATTAAATTTTAATTTTGTGAATATTAAATATTTTGTCAAGAATCATATCTAAATTATATAAATTACTATGATTTTTTATTTTATTAATCATTATATCTAAACTTTTATTACTAATATATTTAACTTGTTTCTTAAATAAGTAATATTACATTAAATTAAAAGGACTCATTTGTAATATAAAAGTTAAAGTTTAAGGATTATTTTTGTGTGTGTGAGTGTGTGTGTGTGTTTATTCTTTATGATTTATAATGGAAAACAAGAAAGAATGATATTTAATGAAAGTTAAATTATAATATTGATAAAAAGTTAGAAAGTTGTGAACTTATGGTTGAATTATATATCATACATAATCAGTTATACTTGTAGGTTTATGGTAGAAACGTTGAATTGTGTAATCACAGAAAAATAGGTTATAATTATAAATTTATAATTGAGTTATATAATCACACCAAACAAGTTATAGTTATAATTGAGGTATATAATCAAGCTAAATGAGTTATAGTTATGATTGAATTATATAATCACACAAAATAAATTATAGTTATCAGTTATTGTTAAATTATGTAATCACATAAAATGAGTTATAATTGTGGATTTATGATTGACACACGAAATAAGTTATAATTGTGAAAATTAAACAACCAATTATATAAGTTTGTGAAGTTCACTTGCATTTCTATATCATATGATTGTTGAGAAGTTATTGTTGCTCTATTTCTTTTTGATATTTTACACAATTTATTTCACATTTTTCATGTCATTAGTACTTTGTAATAATGGTTATTCATATATTGACTTAAGGAATGCAAAATGAGAGACTTAGATCAAGTTCATTGTATAAGAGATGAAGTAGGACGAGTGTTTATAACTGAAAATGATATCAAGAGAAGATGATAAAAGTACTTCTATAGTCTTTTTAATAAAGGCATAAATGACAATATCTCTTTAGGTAACCTATCTAAAGAGGTTTCGTAAGATGAGTAGTTGCAGGCAGATTACAATGACACAAATTAAAAAAGCTTTGAGGGAGATGAAGAGCGGAAAAGTGGTAGGGCTTGATGAGATATCTATAGAGGTGTGGAAGAGTCTAGGTGAAGAGGGTCTTACTTAGCTAGCCAAGCTTTTTAATGCGATCCTTAAATTCGCCAAAATGTCGAATGAGTGGAGACTTAGTATGTTAATTCATCTATGCAAGAACAAAGGAGACATCCAAAATTGTAACAAATATAGAGACATCAAACTACATAGTCACATCATGAAATTGTGGGAGAAGGTAATTGAAAAGAGAGTGAGAAGCTCCTATTTTAGAGAACCAGTTTGACTTCATGCCAAGAAGGTTCAAGACAAAAGCGTTACATTTCTTAAGAAGATTAATGGAATATTGCAGGAAAAGACAAAATAATCTACACTTGATTTTATTGATATAGAGAAGGCATATGACTGGATACTAGGGGAAATCTCATTGAGGTGTTTAGGGGTTAAGGGATTTCCTTCGATTTATATATGAGTTATTAAGGATATGTATGAATGGGTAAATACTAGAGTAAGGACGATAAGAGGAAATAAACAAATTTCTATCAGTATTGGTCTACACCAAGGCTCCTTATTGAGCACTTTTTTATTTATAGTAGTGATGAATGAGTGCACTAAGAATATTCAAGGGGATGTGCCTTAGTGTATGTTGTTTATTGATTATATTGTCATAGTGGATAAGACAAGTAGGGTGTCAATGTCAAGCTAGAATGTTGAAGGGATAAGTTAGAGTCGAAGGGTATTTAATTAAGCAAAACTAAGACTAAGTACTTAGAACATAACTTTTTGAGTCTTAAGGTGGTTGTCGATATGGAAGTACAAATTGATTCAAAAGTTAACATCATTAAAAAAAGTATTTTAAGTACATAGGGTCTATTATCTAAAGCAATTGAGAGATCGATGAAGATATAGTTTGTCGTATCAAATTAGGGTGACTTAAACGGAGAAATTCATTAAAAGTTTTATGTGAAAAAAGGATACCACTAAGTTCGAAAGTAAATTATATCATTTAGTGATTAGGCCAGCGATGTTATATGAAACAAAGTTTTGGCCTATCAAACAAGTGCATAGTTATAAGATGATAGTAGTAGAGACGAGGATGTTATATTGGATGTGTAACCTTACTAAAAGAGATAAGGTCAAAATGTACTGATAAATTAAAGGTCCAATATTAATAAAAACTAAAAGAGACAAGATTTAGGTAGTTCAAACATGTAAAAAGGAGACATCTTGATACTCTAGCAAGAAAATGTAAGAAAATAGTAATTAGAGATTGTAAAAGGAAAAAAGGAAGGCCTAAGAAGAATTAGTTGAAGTAATTAAGAATGATATAAATTTGCTGGAACTTTTAAAGGATATGCTTGCAATAGAAAACTTTGACGTACTAGGATATGGGTGTAGGATCTCATATAAAAAGTTCTTTCTCGTTCTCTTAGGTCTGTTAAACATTTTCCTAGGAGTCTTTCATTTTATAATTAACTCATTTTTTAATTATATAGTACTTTGCTCCTAGTTATTTAGCCTAAACAGTTTCTTACATAGAGATGGCAATGCCTGACCTTGCTCTCTTGGCAACGCGACTTAAACCTATGCCAAACTTGAATTATTATTAAAAAAAAGACAACAACTTCATTTTACCATTACCCATTGGGCCTCAGGCTAGGCTCAGCACGAGCAGAAAACTGAACTCAAGGCCAGATCAACTTGGGCCTTACCTGTTGACTTTAGGCTGGGTCAAGCTGGGGCCCTTTTCCATCCATGTTCTTACTTAGTCCAATTACATTCTTGTAATTGCTGGTTTAATTTATTCTTTTACTTGTCTTTTTTTTAACCTGTGTATTTATTTATTTATTGTTATTCTTTACTATGTTCTATATATATTTTATTATGCAGTGCATTACATATTTTATATTTTTATTATACATATTTATTTATATTCATTATTTTGCATTATATGTGAGTCTATTGTTTTGATTATGCAGTACATCACTCCTAGTTATTTGGCCTAAGCAATTTCTTACTTAAGGATGGCAATGTCCGACCCTGCTCTCTTGACAGTGTGACTCAAACTTAAGACAGACCTCAATTGTTATTTTTAAAAAAAGGACAAAACAACTTTATTTTGCCGATACCCATTGGGCCTAAAGCTAGGCTCGACCCGAGCAAAAAACTGAGCTCAAGGCCCGATCAACCTGAGCCTGACCTGTTGACTTTAGACTAGGTTAGGCCCGGGCCCTTTCCCATCCATGTTCTTACTTAGTCTAGTTACCTTCTTGTAATTGTTGGTTTAATTTATTCTTGTACTTGTCCTTTTTATAGCATGTGTATTTATTTGTTTATTTATTTATTGTTAATCTTTACTATGTTCTATATATACTGTATTATGCAGTGCATTACATATTTTTATATTTTTATTTATACATATTTATTTATATTCATTATTTTGCATTACACGTGGGTCTGTTAAAAGTAGCTTCTCTAATAGGTAAGGGTAAGATTGCATATTACTAAACCCCCCAGACCTTGCGGTTCAACAGGACTCTCAATGGGTGTTGTTATTGTTGTTGTTGTTGTTGTTATTGTTATTGTTGTATATATTTTAAAGTTGTGTATACTTGTAGAATATAAGAAGTGCATTTGTATTTGTTTTGAGTTGAGTGATACATATTTTAATAATAAATGAAAATAACATTATTAATTTAATTTTAACATATGTCTTTATTTATTTTATAGCTAAATAGAGGAAAGTTTAAGTATTTCTAATAATTCAATCGCTTCAGGTTTAGAAAGATTTCATGATCCAAATTGGATTCATGCTAGATTGGTTTCTAGGATAAAAAACCTTACCATTTGTTTATATTGTAATAAGCATCTGAAAGTTGAGGGAATCGTCAGATTAAAGAAACATTTAGCTAAGGGTCAAAGATGATATGTAGCCTTGTAAGAAAATAAGTCATAATATGAAATAACAAATGAAGACTTAAAGAGTATACATATGAGAAGATAAAATGCAAAGATTAAACCACAAAATTGGTAGTGATTTTTTTTTGTAGTGGTTGTAATGGGGACGTTAAAGGTGGTAGTATTCCTACCCAATATGAAAGAAATTTTGCGCTTGATGTTAGGAAAAGAAAAAGATAGATGTTTAGTTTTTTACACCACAAACAACTCATAGAGTTTAGCCTTCAATCTGTAGTGCCTTACAATTCAGAGAAGTGGCTCACTATGTAGACATGGCAATTGCTAGATGGTGGCATGATTCTTGTATAGCATTCAATATTGCTCAGTCTTATTATTATCAACCTATGATAGATGTTATTGCCTCTTACGATCTATGATACAAGTTATTTCAATTGATGACTATAGAAGTAAACTTATAAGCAACTCTATTAAATGAAATAGAAAGTTATTTGGATGAAATAAGAATGATATGGGATGCTTATGGGTGCTCAATTATGTGTAATAGTTGAACAAATAAAAGACAAGAGTCTATTATCAATTTTTAGTTTATTTTACAAAGGAGACAATGATTTTGAAGCCTATTGATGCATTTGTCCATATTAGAAATGTTGATACTCTATTTCAGATATTTGATAAAGTTAGGACTGAACAGTATCATTGCAGACAATGATTTTGCTTACAAAGCAGTTGGAAGAAGATTACAAAGCAAGTATAATTCTTTCTATTAGACATCGTGTATTGCAAATTGCATTGACCTGATGTTGAAAAATATAATATGTTAGATATTTTTCCATTATTGTTGAGATTGTACCAAAAGCAAAGGAAAAGTGACCAAGCTCATCTACAATCCTACATAAGTCTTGAATTTAATGAGAAAGAATTTCGCTAATAAGATTTTGTAACAATATTTGCAACTAATTTCTTACTATTTCAATGTTTTGTTATGGTGAATAAGGAGTTTAGGCAAATGTTCACAAGTGATAAGTAAATTGTATTTTAGCATGCTAATTTTAATGCTAGATTGGAGGTTGCTAGATTTATACTTGAAGATCTTAAATTTTGGTCCTAATGTCAATTTATCATTCGAGTTTATGAGTCTTTGGTGAAAGTACTTCATCTGGCTAATAGTGATGAGAAGGCAATTAAGGCCAATATGAAAAATAGATTTTCTTTGTACTCACCTTATCTTTCAGTTATCAATGAGAGATAAGAAAGGTAACTTTACTTCCCGCTATTTACGGCCGAGACATTTTTGAAGTGTCTATTTCAAACCAAGTTTTACAAAGAAAATTGAAGTTAATAGAGGAATGTTATTAACTATTACAACAATTGTTGCCCATGAGATGATACAAGAGCTCCTAAGCTCATAAGTGAAGATTTATAAGGATGCTTATAGTGATTTTAGGATGTCCATCATTATTTGTCAAAGAGACAAACTTGATCTAGGCATATATTTTTTCATTTTTATTACTTTTTAAAGATTAATCATCATTTTGTTTTGTTTATAATGTTACTTTTGTTATCTAATAGTTGTTTGGTGGGATCAATTCAAAAGTAATATTCCAAAATTAAAAAGGTTTACAATTGAAATTTTGAGTCAATATTTGAATATAACAAGGTTTGAAAAGAATTGAAGAACATTCGAATTCATTTATTTCAAGAGAAAGAATAGATTAGAATACAAAAGATTTAATGACTTGGTCTTCATTTGATATAATTTAAAGCATCAGAAAAAGTATGTTATTATCATTATTAAATTGATATAATTTCTTATAATTTAATTTTCTTTATTTACTAAGACTCTTAATAGAACAAGTAGTTTTATATATCTAATTTGTCTCGATCATATCGATCTTTTAGTGGATTGAATTTTTGATAAATCGAGTTTAATGGATAAGAGTAACTTAAAAGATTATCTTAGATGAGAAATTATTGACATGTCATTTGCTAGAATAAATTTGAATTATGATGATGATGAGAATCCTCTCAATAATGAACATTTGTATTAAATGAGAACTGAGGTCAATGTAATTTAAGCAAATATTCAATTAAATGTAACTCTATGTTTTCATTTATTCTCTTCTTTTAATTTCATTTGTATTTGATGTATATATTAAATTCTATACAAGCAATATAAATATAACTGTAAAATATTTTTCAATTTTTACCTCTACTTAGTTGTTCCTGACACAAACTCTTATTGTATTACTTAGAAAATTATAGATCTTTATTATTCTTTTTATTTGATATTTTGATATAATTATTTT
>JANIPM010000172.1:12102-42541 GCA_027478405.1 Erythroxylum cassinoides
CCCACCTGATATCCTGCTTGTTCTTGCCTAGGATTGAATTTCCTCTTGTGCCTCTTGATCCTCTTGCCTCTCTTGTTGTCCTAAAATAAGAACCAAAATCTTATTCAGAACTCATGCTGAAATCATATCATTCTTAACTTCTATCTAGAATTCTATAGTCTTAGAAACCAATTCATCACTTCATCACTTCATCTAACTTGTAGATCTATCTTTCTAGTTCACAACGCCTCTAAAATCACTCCAAAAGGACCTCTGTAGCAAAAGATATAAATTAAAAACCATTTCTGTCAAAAATTGGAGACGTCGCCGCGGCAAAGTGGCGTGCACGCCGCGGCGAAAGGCCGTCTCGCCGCGGCGAGACGCCTGCATGCCGCGGCGTGGACGCGCTCCTTCGCGCGCGCCGCGTCGCCCAACCCTGATTCTTCGCCGCGACTCATCCACTCGTACGCCGCGTCTTCTAATCCTTATCGCACGCCGCGTCCTCGCCATCTCAATTTTCTCCGACAATTCATGACGCCGCGGCGTGTGCCGCTTCCTTGCACGCCGCGGCTTGCTCAAGAACATGCCGCGGCGTGTGAGTCGCAGAAATTCTTCCGAACCCAGATTTTCCAGATTTCTGCAGAACCAATCCTATCCTTTTCGTTCATTCAACACTCCTAAACTATATATCATGCATCCTACTCCATTTCTACACTTATCTAACACAACAACATCAACCAAAACACAACCAATCCACAGATCTACTAAAACTCACCCTAAACCCTAAATCACCGATTTCATTCTCATTTTCAGCAAACACAAGTTAAAACCAACATAAACCAGTATAGAATAGTTAGACTTACCTTACGGAAGTTTATAATCTGTCGGAAAATCACAAACGAAGCTTTCCTCTATTTTTCCTCTCTTCTTCCTTTCACTGCCGCCGACTCCTCTTCTCCGTTCTTTCTTTCCTCTATTTCTATTTCTCTTCTTTTATTTACTTTCCTTATTTTCTTATCTTCCTTAAATTCCTTAAACCCTAGAAGCCCAATCACTCCAAGGCCCATAGTCTAAAAATTTCATAACTTATGTTCCTTACTTAGGCTAAAACATACTAACTCCAATACCTTGACTATTATGCCCTTAATCATAATTACCCTTAATCATGTCCATTATTTCTCTTCCTAACACTTATTCCATAAACACATATTATTTCATACTAAATTCAATTAAATCCAAATTTTCCATAAATATTCTCAAAAAAAAATCAAACTATGCCATAAATCATAAATCAAAATAATTCATGCTTAATAACTTCAAGAAAACAAAAATTTGGGGTCCAACACTCAACCTGCATATATGGATGGTCCAAAGATCAGATGTCTATGTAAAAATTGCAAACACATTCGTTTCCTTCCTATTGATGAAGTGAATGGGCATTTGTTGAGAAAGGGGTTTGTCCCTAATTATTTTGAGTCAACACGATAAGGGAAACCATTGATTTGTAGCACCTTAAAGGGTAATAAAGTACAATTGTTAGTAAACTTAAATGAGTTTAAAAGGGGGTTGGATTTAGAACCAATAATGTAGATACAAATGAAAATCCTTACATGCAAATGGTTTATGATACAGTTGGTTATGCCTTTCAGGAAAATATAGAAAATCTTGAAGAAGAACTAAACCCACATGCAAAACAGTTTTTTGACTTACTACACTCAACTGACCAAGAATTATGGTCAAATTGTGAGACAGTGAATCAATTATCTTTAATTTCTCAAATATCGAACATAAAGCCTGAAAGGCATATTTCTGATCGTAGTTTTGATAAAATTCTTAGATGGTATAATGAATCATTGCCTCCTAATCATATAATGGTTGATAGTTTTTAGAATATGAAGCAACTTATTAGGGGTCTTGGTTTGCCGGTTGAAATTGATTATTACAAATTGGAATGTATGTTGTACTGGGGAGATGATGTGGAATTAAAAGAGTACAATTTTTGTGGTCAATCTAAGTTCAAGCCTAGAAAGTGTTCTATGAAATAGAAATTAGTATCCTAGAAGCAGATGTATTATTTCCTGCTAACTTCGAGACTTCAAAGACTATATGCTTCTGATGTTACTGCATCTCACATGAGATGGCATAATGAACACTAACAGGAATATGGAATAATGAGTCATCCATCAGATGCAATAGCATGGAAACATTTCAATGACACCCATTACGAGTTTGTAGCTAAAACTCAAAATGTTAGGTTGGGATTGTCGACGACTAGATTCCAACCTTTTGGTCAATCTAACCAGCAGTATTCATCATGGCCAATCATAATTATTCCTTATAATTTGCCTCCATGGATATGTATGAAAGAGGCATATATGTTATTGACAATGATTGTGCCAGGGCCAACAAATCCAAAGTATAAAATTGATGTATTCTTACAACCACTAACATTTGAATGCAACATCTTTGAGAATATGGTGTTGAGACATATGAGGTGTCTGAAACGAAATTTTGTGTTGAGAGCGGCTTTGATGTGGATTATTAGTGATTTTTTGGCATATGCCATGTTGTCTAGATGGAGCACAATAGAAAAATTGGCTTATCATTATTATGACAATGATTTTGATGCGTTTTATCTTCCAAACGAGGACAAAACATGTTGGTTTGACAACGATAGGAAATTTCTTCCTCCAAATCATCCATTTAGGCTCAATAAACAAAAGTTTATTAAGAATAGGATGGTAAAAACACCTCCTCCCCCTCACAAAGCTGGTGAAGAGATTTTATTGGAGATTGAAGAATTAGGCTTGCTGAAAGTTAAAGAATTTGAAGCTGATGAAGTTAATACAAGAATAAGTAAAAAATTTAGTTGGAGAAAACAAAGCATCCTTTTGGATTTGCCATATTGGAAAATTAATTTGATACATCATAATTTAGATGTGATGCATATCAAAAAAAATATTTTTGACAATTTGTTCAATACCATGATGAAAATTGAAGGGAAGACAAAAGATAATGCAAAATCACAAGCTGATTTGCAACTTTTTTGTAGAAGGAATGAGTTACATAAAGATCTTCACACCAGTAAATATCTGAAATCATGTTACACTTTGGCTAAAAAATAAAAGGAAATATTGTGTGAATGGTTGAAAAATCTAAAGTTTCTCGATGGTTATGTTTCAAACTTGGAAAGGTGTATGGACATGAGGAAGTACACATTATTTGGGATGAAAATTTATGATTTTCATGTGTTTATGCAAAGGCCAATTCTAATTGCATTTCGGGAGTTGCTACTAAATAAGGTTTAGGAAGTAATAATAGAATTAAGTTTTTTTTTCCCAAAAGTTTAACATAATCTAAAATCAAGTTGGTTGAAATGGAAAATCTAGAAAGGGAAATTCCAGTAATTTTGTGTAAGTTAGAAGGGATTTTTCTTCCAAGTTTTTTTGACTGTATGGAGCATCTCCCTGTGCATTTAGCACATAAGGCAAAACTAGTAGGTCTAGTTCAATATCAATGGATGTATCTATTTGAGAGGTAATTCAACAAAAATGATTGTAATTAAAGTAATAACATATTTTAACAACTAAATGGTAATAACCCTATTCGCTAATATAGGTATTTGCATCACTTGAAGAAAAATGTCAAAAACAAGGTTAGAGTTGAAGGTTCGATAATTCATGCTTATTTAATGAAGGAAGCCAGTACATTTTGTTCACATTATTTTGAGCCACATATTCACATAAGAGAAAGAAAAGTTCCTTGTAATGACAATGAGGGAGGAACGAATGATGCTAATGGTAACTTATCCATTTTCACATATCTCGGACGAACGTATGGATGTTTAACGAGAAAAATGTTAACAGAGGAAGAAATTGAGGCTGCCTATGGTTACATTTTATTTAACTATCAAGAGGTTCAACCTTTCATGTAGTAAGTTGTAATTGATTATTTGGGTTTTGAAATTTAGTGTTATTCATAACTGAAATACATAATAATGTTTTTAGATTATACGAGGAATTGTTACGCGAGATAATGCCCAAAAAATATAGGATGATATCAATAATGAAGTTGGAAGACACTTTCCTTGATGGTTCAAGAAATATGTAAGTTTTCATTTACAAATATTAAAATGATTGAATTATAAGTTTAAGTGTTCAAATGACATTATTGTTGGACCTCGAAATTTTTTTCTTTAAGTTAAGCATGATTTAAATTTTTTTTTTGAGGTTTTGATAGATTAATAATGTTGGAGTTATTATTATGTCAAAGTTAGTAGGATTTATTGCATGGGTTAATAGAATTAAAGTGTTAATGTAATAAGAATGTTCAAGGACTTTTTGGGAGATCACTTAAGCATAAATGACCTAAGGCTTATAAGGAAGGGCAAATTGGACTTTGCACACTCATTAAGGGTAGAAATGGAAGACGAATATGTTGTCTTGCTTGTTAAGAAGAGAAAAACATGAATTGAAGGGAGAGAAGAGTGAAAAACGAAAATAAGAGGGAAGAAGAGAGGTTTCAGTGAAAGAAGAAAAGAAGAGAAATTAAGCTTGTTAAGGTAGGTTAACCATCTTTTCTTCTTACTTTATTAAAGAAATGGGTTATGTTAAGGATGAAGGAGTTAGAGAGAGAAATGAGTTTGGGTAAAGAATGAAAGGTTTGTGTTGTAAGAAGATGAATTAAGAGAACCTAATTGATTTTATGGTTTCTAAACTAGGTCTTAGGTTTCCTAACCTAGATAGACTATAGGTAGGATAGGTTTGAGGTTAATTTGTGTTTATTGTAATTTTTGTGATTTTTGAAGTTTATTAATTTTATTGGAATGTTGTTTTGAATGGAACCTTGGTTGTTTTAGGAAACCAAGGGAATCTTATCCAAGAGTAAGGGGAAAGGCAAGCTTGACTTGGATTTTCGCAAGTTAATTAGGTGGGTAATGTAGTTATATTTATTTTGTAATTGAGCAAGTTCTTGCCTATGTGTGTATATGTTAATTTGCTTGAAATTGAAATCGTTGTGAATGTTTGGAAATGCGTGATGCATTGTGATTATGCTATACCTTGAAAGAGGTTATAACATTTTGAATTAGATGAAAAGAAGAAACAACATGAAAGTATGAGCATATGATTGAGTTGAGCATAAATTTGCTTATGATTGGGCAAGAGGGGAACTTGTTTCGTTAGTCACATGCAGGTTGACCTATAGCCTTCTCTCGGCTGCCCGCTTGAGGCTACAAGATCCTGAGAATTTGGACTCGTTTTATTCACAGTGTAACTTTGGTTTCTCCAATTTGTTCCACGGAACTCTTAAGCCATTTGATTGTGCATTGTATCTTTAAATTGTCGAGTATGGTGCATAATTGAGTGTTATGTTTAATGGTTGAAGTCTATGCTGTGTGTGACATAGCGGAAATAATTAGGTAGAGATTTTAGGTTAATCTCAGAACCAAATCCAAGCATAAAACTTAGGATTTAATAAACAAGAAAAAATACACACTCTTAGAAGAATTTATGCAAAAGTTGTATTAGAAAAATAACGTTTCAAGCTACTTAAAACATATGTTAACCCTCCCTTTTATAGCCCTAAACTATGGTATATAAGAGTCCTAATTCTAATGTGAAAAGGATTGATTGAAATCCTTTTCTAAAGCTAACTTATTTCTTTTCTTGCTGGACAAGAAAACCTTCCTAACTAGGAAACTTAAAATAAAATAAAACAGAAACAAATCCTAATGGATATAGGAATCATAACAAATCCTTATCCTAATAGGTATATGACAACATAACATATCCTTATGGATTTAATCCTTTATTATTTATATAAATTACGTAATTTAATTAAATAAATTATCGCCCTAGAATCAAGTAATTACCATTTGCAAGCCTAACACTTACGACAGGAATTTTATTTTGTACATTTGATAACTCCTTTGATCAAACCTTTATAAATATGGATTCTTCTTAATGGACTTAATATAGCGATTTTCTATTCCCACTTTTCAGAACCCGTCATCCTCATATTCCATTAATCTCAAAATTTAAATACACAAAACTTAAAAAACATAATAACTTTATTTTGTACATAGACACCCAATTTTCCAAGAACATAAAAAGCAGGAACTAATAAGAAAAAGAGGCACAAATAATAAGCCATCAGTGGAACAATTTTCTCTCAGGGGCATTCTCTTATAAGTGAATATAAACAAGCTCTGTACACTCCGCTGTTATCATCTTCTTCTTTATGGAAGGAAACTATTCTATCACTTTACATAACCAGACTGAAAATAAGTGAAAATGGTGATACGATATCTACAAAGTTGCTTCCCATGTACAAATCCCACCTATATCACCACGATTCACCTATATAGTAAAACAATGTCCCACTTAAATGGTGGAAGTCCAAGGGAGTTCGTATTTTCTCAAGTGTAAAATGACCAAAAAGAACCTCAGCCTGTTGGAAATGCAAGAGTTCTCATGGCCGGAAAATTCTGATAGCTTTTGTTACTTGCAGCCGGCAAAATGGGCACTTGGAAACAGCAGATGAACATCTCCGACAAAGGACATGACCGCAAGGAATGATGGTCATATCAACTTCATTGCTCAAACAGACCCTACAGATCCATGCTGCTTTTGCTGTTTCCGCTTCTTTTTCTGCCATATTGCTCTTTTCCTACAGATACATCACGCAATCATCTTAGGACAATCAATGTCTTTCTGCCTGGTATCATTCTCTCAAAATAAATCATGCCTCAACTGGATAAATTCATTTATTTTACACAATTCTTCTGGTCATGCCTTTTCCTCTTTACTGTTTCAATTCCTGTCAAATTTCTTCCTTTCATATGGAAACAAAACTTTGGCCTCCTGATCTATAGTTTAATCCACTAAGCTATATACTCTCACTCATAAGACAACAAAAGCAGTGCAGTAACTTCAGGTTTGCATTTGTGCAAATGTTTTTGTTCTTAAGCACATGTTGCTTGAACTGTTCTTTAATCCCCTGGGCAATGCTCACATGTGACAAAGTGTTTCAGACTTCTCTATAAAATGGTATAATAGTGCTGGATGGTCTAACCATTAAAACAGTATTTATGAAGTATGGCTAAGCTATCATTCCACATCATAATGAACTTTTATTTGAAAAACTAAGAAAGTTACAAAATTAGGGGCAACAAACCTGCTCAAGCAAAAGCGCTGCCTGAGATTCTTTAACTTGCTCTTGCAGAGATACAGTCCTTTGCAGAAGAGTTTGTTTCTCCACATCCATGTTAATCCCTGCTGCAGATAGCATCTCATGAACGGCTTGAACTAGTTCTTCAGCTGATACCCGACCATACTGAAGCTCTCTAATTGCCTGCAGCTAGCAATAAAAAGGTCCACTCAGTTAAGGTCTTTCTATTTGAAAATTTTGCCTATTAAAACGGGGCAGGTGATACGCTGAAACTGTTTTAAGGAATCCTAACCCCAGCAAGCTACAGTAAAACCTTTGAGATCACAAAAAGTTTGAGAGAAAGAAAGAGAAGTGGAGCACCCAACGTAACACTATACACAACAGTGAGGGGATAAACAAGTCTGAAACTACAGTGAGTTGGATAAACAAGTCTGAAACTATGTCAAATGACTGCATTTTCAATTAAATGTTTTAAGGTCCACACCTGAGAAGACTTTGTTCTTCCCTTCCTAGAAGTTTCTGCCATATTCCTCGTATCAACTGCTTTATGGCTACAATCTGATGAATCAGCCAAGTAAGACTCATTTCCCACTGAAATGCTTTTAAATGAGAAGACTTGTGAAGATAGAAGAGGCTCTATCACTCCGGGGGTAGTTTCAACCTTGAACCTATAGAGTGCCTGGCCAGCTGATGGTCTAACATCCTCTGGAACTTTGCCATATCTCAACCTGTCTCCACTTTGAGTCCGCCAAGCAACAATTTCTCCACTATAAAAGGGTCTTAAAGGGTGAAGTTGCACCTGAAGAGCATCTGGAGACAATATTTCCTTGCCTACTAGATTATTGCTAGTGGGTTCACTTTCTTTCCTGTACAAACCAAGTTTCAGGGTGCTTAAAGCTGCAGTTTCTGAGCCTTGAGGACACAAAAAAAGGGATCCTAAAGGCAATGGGACAGGGGATCCTATAACCTGGCTAACAACAATTGCAACAACATCAACAACAGAAATAAAGTTAGGTGGTTCGGCAACCAAAATAAGGGTCTTTGATCGGTTCACAAAGTAGAGATTCCGATATCTAGATCCATCTTCCCACCCAGGAACAACAGAATCCTTGGAAACAGATGTGATGTCCAGAGATTTGTGATGGAGCATAAAACGAGTACGGATAAATCGAACAAACTGAATCTTCTCTGCCATAAATTCTAATGAATTTTTTACGGCTTCAAAAGGTAAACTGTCATTTAGGGGTGTAAAACGTTCAATGCTTTTTAGAAGATTGCACACAGCATCCTGAAATGATTTGCTCGCAAGCTTCTCCCGGACAAGTGCCAATGGCATGGGCCCAATTGATTCCATTGTTAACAGATTTTCTTCTTCAGCAAGTTCCTTCATACAAAAAGCAGATTTCATAAATGAAGACAAAGTTTGACAATGGGGACACAAACAATTAGTTGGCAAACGCAAAAAAAAATTACCAAGGTTTTCTTACCTCTATGACAACATCGGATAGCTTTCTGATTTCTAAAAGGGCACATATTCTCTCAGGAAGATCCGGGTGAACAAATCTTAACTTGGAAGTGTCAATGCATTTTATGTATCTTGAGCCATATGAATCAATATATACACATGATTTTGCATAAAGAAGTCTGCAACCATCATCTGGGACAATTGCATCTGATTTCCACTTGAACTCATCAGATATGTTTGCTTCAGTAGTCGTATCACAAAGGAAATACAAAATTTCCATCACAGCACGGAGTTCATTTGGATTCAAACGCTTATACCCACATGCATCTTTGATATTTGATAGTATGTTTTTTGCAGCAGAAACTGAAAGCCCATCTTGAAGCCCCAACTCCTTTAGAATTTTTACATAGGGTAGGTAAAGTGTAGGTAGCTCAAATGCAAAAGGTGACAGGTTAATTGTTAGACGTGCAAAAAGAGAACTAGCAGTCATTAAGCGCGTTCCATTTGCAGCAGGCAAGAATGCCACCTTTTGCAACTCTTTGACATCTGCACAAAAAAAATGAATCAGAAAAGATAATGCGTCAACAATCTGATTAACCTTTGGAAACAGGAATCGGAAATCAACCACTTCAGCCAGCCACTTGCAGTTTTAAACCTTCAGTAAGATTAAAGCTTAATCAATAAAATAGGAGTTGTCAACATGAATAGTACAAAAGGGACAGGATAGCATGTTTTCTAGACTTCCTACTTATGCATCAATCTTGTCACTTGAATCTTTTCTATTTTGGTTCTCTTAACTATTAGAAATACCACAATGAATGAAGTCAGGCTGCTAATCCCATCAACATAGTCCATGTTATTTCCCAATCACCTAACTTATTATATTTCTCTTAACTATTAGAAATACCCTTCTAACGAATTCCTAATGTATCTGAAGAGGACCACAAATACACTAAGATGAATAAATTATTAGTATGGATTTCCACCACTCCCAGGCATCAAACTGACAGACACACTAACCTGAACAACCTAGGTTAGGAAGAAGAAGAGGGATCGGGGGCAAGAGAAGGTGGTGGTCAGAAATGACAGGACTTCACGCTGAGCATGTGATCAGGTGCAATAGATAGAACAGATGGTTAGATATGCAAAATGAATTTTTTATTCTGTTCTTTGCTATTTGCATGGATGGAAAAGTAGACAATGCTCAAGCACATGATTTCTCATGGAAATATGCATTTAATAACATTCAGAAGTACAAACATGCTCTTTCTATGGAAAAGGATTCATTAAAATAATAATAGAACAGGAAACTAACTCAAGTAGAGGGACGGAAACAAATCAGAAAGCTACCTGAAGAAGATAGAGAACCCCAAGCCTTATCCAGGTACTTCAACACTTCACAAGAAGCTTCATCAACAGTAATTATGCCTGATAAAGTTGGCCAGTGAGCAAGAGTATCTTCACCACCATTTCTTCCTATCACCTGAGTTACCTTATTGTCAGTCAAATACTCAAAAATTTAACAGAAGAAAATAGGAAAGAAGAGGTACCTGCAAATGCTTTAAGACTGTAGCAAAAGCTGGAGGACTCCTTAGGTGGAGAGCTCCCCATGAGTATTCAGGAGGAACAACATTTGCCTTGGAGAGAATAGGAGAAGAACTCCAAGCCAAAGGCCAGTCCTTCAACAGAAGAGCATCATTATACGTAGTAAGCACTCTCTTCCCAGCAATGTTTGGAAATCCTAGTTCAGCAGGTACACAAGCAATCTTGCCAAGGAGATTACAGAAGTTATTTCCATAAAGAACAGCAAAGTTGGAAAAGACAGCTTCGACAACAGATCCAGCTAATGCCCATATTTCCATAGAAACCTCACCATGAGATTGATTTAAGTCTACCTCAAAATCATCCAAATTCTTAGTACATTTCATGCTTTCACTCCCAAGAGACTCAACTTTTTTGGCACACTCAAGTATTATATCAGATTCAGCTGCAGTATGAAGACCCACCTTCCTCAAAATGCGAAGCCATCTGTCCGTAGTAAACCTTTCTCCAGGAAATTTCTGCCTCTCGTTAGAGAACACTGATGTCAATAAAGCATCATTGGGATCCAGCAGATCCTTGGGCCTGAAGAGATCTGTCGAAAATTCATCTGCATTTCTCACAAACTTAGTCTCCTTTAAAACTTCCAATAAAGAAGAATCTGACTGGAGATCTTGCCAATTCATGTAAAGATAAAATAATATATCATCCTGCTCAGATTGAGGTTTGTTTTCAAATCCAGGCAAGCCAAACCTTATCAAAATTTGTTGGTCCTGCAATTCAGGAACCCCAAGGGCTCGAAAAAATGAGCATTCAGCTGAATCAGTTGAATAAGAAAGGCAATGCGCGTCACATGGCTTCAGAAATGAGTTTGAAGATATCATACATTGATCTTGTCCATGCAATGTGGTGAAGGATCCAACAGCAGTTTTATATATTGGCAAAGAACGCAATGCTTCAACCTCTTGATCCCCATAATTATAGCCATTACGAAAGAAATCATTAGCAAGAAGTTTAAAAAGTTTATCTCTATCAGAATCTGAGAATGCCACAAATTCATGGAAGTAGCCAGCTGATTTAGCTGCAACAAGCTTGGAAGTAATAATCTGCCCTAACGAATAACCAGGTGCAGGGAGACAATCACACGAGGCAGCACATTCAACAAAAGCAGCATCAAAAATAGGAATATTCAACTGGTTCAAAAGGGGAAATAGCCAAGGGTGTACTTTTTTGGTAACATCAAAAGCCGAATTGTAGGACTGAGTTGATTCACATTCAGGAATATGATCCACAGACCCTGCAGTCATATCAGTTCCTGTACCGTCATAGATCACAGCACTATTTCCAGAGACTGGGCGTGTAAGATAGGGAGGAAAAAAAACTAGATGACGCTCCTTCACACGGCATAGTACAGGCCTGCCAAGAAAGGCAGGAATCAGGGGCCAATCAGAAAATAGAATAATATCTTCTGATGGGCTATTGAAGCATTTCCAGAACAACCTGATCCATTCATGGGAAGGACCCCCTTCACCTCCAGAAACTGAAGAGTTCACCCAAGAAAACCAAGGAGCCATATTTGATCCCATTACATGATTCACCCAATTTGCATGAAAAAGAAACTTTATGTGACGAGCCATCAAGTGAAGAGAAAAACTTTTTAGTTCTAATGCTCTTTGTACTGCAGATCTTGAAAAAGTATCAGACAGATTGGATCTTTCTAATACTTTTGAATGGATAAACTTTGCAGCTAATTGTTTCATCAGGGCCTGCTGATCCTTATTCCCAAGCCATAGTTCAGTAGTCCCCAACCGAGCTAAATGATTAGTTGCAGTTGGGCATGGCAAGCCTTTAAGCTCAGCAGCTATCCACATGACCTCTGGGTCCCCATTTCTGAAGTTGCTAGTGCTGCTATCTAAAGTGGTGCTTCTATGATTTAATGGTCCTCCAGCCCTACCAATATCTTCAACAACCCCCCTGCCAAAATCAAATAAAGCTTTCCCCAAACTTGTCATCATCTCAAGGGCATCTCCACTAGCTGCATTTTGAACAGGGGAACCATGAAGAGTCTGCACATTTCGAAAAGACGTTGTAGAACTTCTGCCTAGTTCATCAGCTGCTCTAGCAATATTCTCCGAGTTACTGATGCCCCCTGACATGGGATTTTCATGGAAACTAGATGAACCAGGAAAGTCAATATCAGACAAACAGTATTCAAGAACATCCACGTAGGTCTCAACCGATCTAAGAGCAATTGAATTTGATGAAACACGTAGAAGGTCCCGAACCATTTTAGGTTTAATCTCCCTGACTGCCACCCCTACTGCTTGAATTTCACTCACCAACTCCCATGGCACAGAAAACACTGGGTAATGCTCCTTCACAAAGCCACACACTGTAGCAGGAAGCAGATTATCGCCCACACCATTTCCAGGTTGAGAAAGAAACATGCCCTCTTGAGACTTAACCAAACTTCCAGAGTATAGCTGCCACACTGGAAGATCAGAAACGCGGATATAAAAGGGCCTTATTACCTTTTCAATCAGGCATTCCCAATCAGCTTTAAGGACCTCCACTGGGAATAAATTATCACCATCTGTTGTTGGGTTAATCGGCAATTGCCCGATAGATCTTGGCCAGAAGGAATAAATAAGCTCACCAAATGACTTCAAAGATACAGCAATTGCATGACTCCTACTTGATTCAATAGAACCTGAAGGTTCCCTCGTCAATTTATGCATTTCCACCACCAGCTCAACATAGGAATCACAAACACAAGACATAAGCTCCCTGTTCCACGCTTCAATCAAGTGATCTTTAGGATCAGGCTGCAGTTCTGCAAGAGACCTCGTATCCTGGCACTTAAAGAGAGAACGACTACCATTGTGACGCACAAGGAAACAACCAAGGATAGTGACTGGCAGAGGTAGAATTCCAGACAAAGGAAGAGGGGATAATACAGAACTTTTTGCATGGACAGCAGGAAGGCCATCCCGTGATAAATGTGCAGCAACACCAGCAACAGGTGTCAAGTTGTAAGCAAGATATCGCCTAGGTAAAGAATCACATTCAGATAACAAGATTCAGACAAAAATACAATTAGCCTATCCAAACCCTTCAAGAAAATAAAAACAGCTATATAAAGGGTGAAAAGAAATTTTCAAATATGAAATTTAACATTTAACCAAAAAAAAAAATCTCATTCCAATCAAAATTAATTTAAAAAAGAAGCAAATCAATCTGCAAGGGTTTAATTGTACCAATTATGACTGACACATGCTATGAGTAACATAATTTTCTTCAAACAAAGATGAACGACAAATTTAAGCAATATGCTCTGGTTGCAATTTCCCCCAAATTTAGAAACCTGACTCTTAATCTCAACTTTGTTACTTCAAACCTTTGTATTGAGAAGAGAAAATTTTCTTTCAAGAAAA
The DNA here is from genome assembly GCA_027478405.1 of Erythroxylum cassinoides. Taxonomy (NCBI): domain Eukaryota; kingdom Viridiplantae; phylum Streptophyta; class Magnoliopsida; order Malpighiales; family Erythroxylaceae; genus Erythroxylum; species Erythroxylum cassinoides. The sequence continues at coordinate 25,690 of JANIPM010000172.1, forward strand.
CATTCAATTGGAAAGCATAAGCAATTGGGCAGGGCTTAGGAATGGAACATATATCAAATTTGTGGTTTGGAACGTCAGAAAGGCTGTTAGCTATGCCACAAAACCATTAAACCCAAAACTTTATGTTGTTAGGTGAGCCCATGAATGAACAGATCATATACAAACTCTTCACAACTTCATCAAGTATGATGATTTCTGCACAAATACACATTTTCTTTCCTCTATATAACTCCAACAAGAACTCAGTTTAAGCATTTCCTCTATACTAGCAGAACTGTCTGAGATTAAGCATTTCAACTTCCTGAAGATATTGGCATATGAGACCATTCAATTCAAAGATTTTCCACAAAGCATACCTATCAAGAGCCATATTTCTTGTTTGCCCAGAACCAAGGCTAAGTACAAGCAGCCACCGGTCAACAACTTTTGTGGATCCTCGGTACAAGTTCACATCGATCATATGCAACTTAGTTGCAGCATTTGAGCTACTAAATAACCTTGATAGTTGAAACTTTCTCCAATTCTTTTCTGAAAATGGATTTCTCATTCTAGCACTTGAAGAATCAATAAAAACTGAACAGTCCTGGTGTGGCTGTACCATTCCTTCATTCCATGTTGACAAAGACACCTGAATACATGACATGTTCTTATATGTACATTTTGTGTAAAGTTTCAGTAATTTCATCTTCTCATATAACAATGCATCACAAAGAGACACAAGTTCAGGGGAGTAAAAGAAGTGTCTCCTCTATGCATCTGTAGTATAATTTTGGAGAAGTCAACAAGAAAAGAATGTTTACAACTATAATTCTAATCATGAGACCACATAACAAGCTAGACTAACAAGAAGAGACCACATAACTAGCTAGACTAACAAGAAGTACCTGTAAAACTGACTTTAAGAAAATAAGAGCTCTTGAAGCATGTTCCATAAAACTTTCATAGATTTGGTTCACTCTCTTTAAAGCCATCTCAAGTCCATCCTTAAGGCATTCAGATGATAAAGGCATGCGGATCACAGTTGAGTCTACTGATGACCATGGCATATCTTGATCAATCAGCATTGGCCTAAACTGATCGGGAAACTGCTCAACCAAGTTACTACCTAGGAGCACAACAAGTACATAATGAGCAATCAGCCTTACATTAAACATCATATAATTTGGAAAAAAGAAGTATTAACACCAAACGAAGACCAAAAATTGACATTGAGGAGTAGCATGATGCTAAAAAGAAGTATTAACACTCCCTCCCAAAACCAAGAAGTCACGGGTTTCAAATCTTCACTTGCGTGGGATGGGGATTGAGCAAGTGGAGCATTACCCCTATTATATTCTCCGATTTATATTCCAAAGAACAGAGAAAGTGGAGCATTACCCCTCTTATATACTCCAATTTATATTCCAAAAACATACAACAAAGTGTCAAAAATTTTGGAAATAAAAAAAGGTGAAATGGAATTCCAACTTTAATAGACCAGATAATATGATCACAAAGTGCATATTGTTCTCAAAGTCAGAATGTCCATCAACAACCTACAGCAAGGAATTGAAGATAGAAGGCAAACTTCCGTAGAAAATTGTCTTTGACCAAAAAGTCAGAATATCAAGCAAACAGCAGCAATCAATCAGCAATTTTTGAACTGATTAAAGATAAGGGAAAGATAAAAGTGTTCAGGAAAGTGCTCAAGCTTCTGTAGAAAATCCAAGAGGCATGAGGAATGATGAAATAACAACAAACTAAAGAGAGATATGTCCAGCAAACACACATTGTTCGCTGAAGTCAAAAGAAGCAACATAAAGGGGTCATACACATTGAACATGTGCAAGCTTGGAATATGAACAATGTTCAAACATCTAGAATCATATAGGACTTTCCCAAGGAGAAATGCTATATATAATGTGTATAAACTTTCTTACCTATGTTATCTACATTCTCAAAGCAATGGACTCGAATCCTCCTTGTAACCTAAAAATCACTAGAAATGGGACCAAACCTTCTTAGGCCTAACTTTTGTATGAGAACCAGCAGAGATATCTTCCCTTTTTCAGCAACTCCTACAATTCTATGCAAATGCACCATATTCCATGGGGGAAAAAAAAGAGTACCAAGTAGATCAAAATCACAACTTGACAAAAATGAATAACCAAACTGATTCCTGTCCAAACTCTCCCTCCAACCCCAACTTCTTTTCTCCAGGGGAAAGTGAAAAACTGAATACTTCTCTTTCTTCACATCCATCAAGAAACGATTTCCTCTAACATCCAGTACCAAAGAGGCTCCAATTGATCTTGATCTCTCCATCTTACCTTCTCTTCACCCCTTACTTGCAACAGACAACAAAAAGTGTCTGCTGCAGTCAGTAAAGCCTCAACCTTCTTCAACCACAACTCCTTTAGTTCAAGCGTGTATGCTTGTAAACCAGGAAATTGGTACCCAGTGGAGAAGCAAATGAAGAACTCAAACCAGCAAAATTTATGTCTTAATCCTAAAATGGTCAGAATCACACAGATTCCAACATCTTAAGCTTTCATTAACAAAATGATCAAAGTTATCATCATGCTAGTCCATACTCTGATGTTGATGTAGTATTATCCAGTGTGATTCAATCAAACATCTGTTAGATGTACACCATCTTACAAGCATCATACTTGATGTTGAGTTCCACCCATTGTTGATCTCCATTTCTACTTAGTTTAGAATTAGCCTTAACCTATCAAAAATAGGAGGAGACAGCTTCAATGTTACATTGTGCTTATTTATTATCCCCTAAGATTCTTTGTTCTCCTTCTACTCAATTGCTTTCTTCTTGCTCGACCTTACTCTTGTGCTTTTTTTCCCAATTCCTCCTTATCCCTCTATTATTGTCCTATCTCCATTCTTTATGATTTGTCCTACACCAGATAACATTCATTGAACTGCCATTTTCTAAGAGATCTGACATAAGGAACTTCAATAGATCTTACAGGATTCAATACTCTCCTTGACTGTTCCACAGAAAGTACCACTCAGACAATCAAAAACCATCATATAATCACTAGCCTTAAGCCAATACACCCAAAAGGTGCAAACTGGAGTCATCAGGCAGAAGTTTTATTAGGCATTGGTATCTTATCCAAAACATAACTGAACAAGTTGGTAAGTTTAAGTCCTCGAACAACTCAAAAGGCACTCACTTTGTACCAGGAAGCTTTTACTAGTAACCAAAAACAGAGAAAGCTTATCAAGACTTGAATGTTGTACTTTGGATTGTTTAGATTAAACTTTATTTCATTATCAAAAGCACCCAAAATAACAAAATGATAGAAGTGCAATATTGCACATGAAATGAAAGCAATAGCGGGACTCGATGACTGACCAAATTACCTATCAAAGAGAAGACTTTTGCTGCAGGTGTACAACTCGAAGGCACACTAAGTGCAAGACCATGAGGGTCGAACATGTAAAAGTAGCCACCAGAAACAACTGACATGAGATCTGATACAGAGAAGCAGCTGAGGAGTCCCAAACCATAATTGAGAGTATCTCCCCGAAGCCGCCACGGAGGGAGAAGCTGAAGGCTGCCCAATTCTTCCCTACTTAAGGTAACACCTTCCAGAATAGCAACTAATGCTGGCCCTTGAAATTCACCTAGATGGAATATTTAGAAAACTAAAGTTTAGCTTGATTCTCCAACTTACAAATATTTATAAATGCAACTTAGAATAATCTGCTGATCATTAATGTCATTTTTAGGTAGCAGACAGACTGGATAGATGAACACAATGAAGTAAATTAGGAAAAGGACAATATATTGGAGAAGATTGAACAACATTTCTGAAATATAAGGACTATACAGCATAAAGACAACTAAAAATCCTCAAAATGGGTAAAGATTTTGTGCAAGCTTTGAAACTATATCAGTCACAGATTGATCTTCTAATTCTCAAGACCAAAAGGACCATAATGCTGAAATGGATGTTGAAAATAGGAAATAAATGGCAACAACATCAAGTCAAGATTTGCATTCAGCATAACAGTCCATAAGACCATTAATGTAACAAGTTAATAAAATTATATAAACTTACCCAGGTTGTGCTGCAGTAAAGATTGGGAGGGATGATCCCTTTTGTCAAAGATTACATGTAGCTTCTTAGCTTTGCAGCAATCTGCTAACTCAAGAAGGTCAAACAACAAAAAGTCATTTCCATGTGATGACAGAAGTTCTGACAGTTTAGCAAAGCCCATGCACGGAAGATCTTTAGTTGTATCTTCATCCACCAAAGAGAGGCAGCGAAGTGATTTCAAGCCCAACTTATTTGCCAAATCATTGCTGATACTTGGATGCAAGAAATGTTTCCCAACCAGAGTTTTGTTTTGTATCCATGGTGCATCATCATAAACAAGGTCAGCAGCAGACATCAGTACACCAGAAGAATCTGGTAGTAATAATGGTGTACTAGAAGCCTCAAACAATGGTTTGTCAAGGCAACAGTCTGTAATAGCTTCAACAACACAATGAACAAAACTTAACTGATCTAGAGATAATGCAGCCCCTTTGACATCATTTTGCAGACGCTGCAAAACATGAAAGTAATCCCAGGTATCAAAGCTAAGCCTCACACCTAATTCCAAAAGCAATTCTCTGAAATCTGATAATTCAGAAGGGACAACATACAGATAAGGTGTGTATTTTGCAGGGGAATCAAATGCAAGCACATTAGAGGATACAAAATCGTCACCAATCCAAACCCAGGAAACACCGTCTAGAGTTGATTTTAGACGCATGAAATCATCAGTACCAATATATTCTTGCAGTTTAGAATAAAGTAAAGGAATTCCCTCCTGTAGTGCAGCATGAAAACATGGGTTGATTGAGGATTGTAGCTTAAACTGACCATAGGACTTGGATAACTCAATCAATTGCATCGATAGAGCATCAACCTTTGGACGGTCCATCCAACCAAGTTTATGTTGAAGATACAAGGAGTCACATTCACTATCTAGTATATTCATTGAACCCGAAACCAACCACATCTGTGATTTAGGCCTCACAATGTTCGGAGGTGATACTTGGTTACTAGATTTCAACCATGGCAATCCTTCGAAAGGAGAATTAGGCAAAATTGGGCACCAAGCTATGGCCTTGACCTCAGTCCAAAATTCTTCTTCGGGTTTATCATCAATCAAGTTGTCCAACAATTTGCCAATGTCCAAATCTTTACAGAGATTGTTATCTAGCTCAGAAGATTCAGGACCACCATTTGCAGCAGCACTATGGTCATAAAACAGTCCGTTTTGTATCTCAATGCAGTTGCCTTCTCCCTTCTCAGCGTTCTCAATCACAAGTTTGCGTGCAAGACCATCTAGACAGGCAAATAACTTCCTTCCATAATTCACTGCTTCTGGATCTCCAGAATCATATAACATTGACACCGATTTTGCACAATCAAGAAAACCAGCAAAACCCAAAGTTGTTTTAAGTCCAAGTCTAACGAGAACTTCCAAAGATTCAGGATCTGAGAATTTAGCAGAAGGGAAAAAGGCTTCTCTGTGGAGTACTTTCCTTAGCTCAGGATGTCGAGGATCATAAAGCCTGCCAAAAACATTATAACAAGGAAATCACGTTTTCAAAAAGGTTTTGTAAGTGCATAGTGTAGGTACATTTGATGGTCATACATGCTCTATCTCATATAGCTTCCTTATTGATAAATTACACCCTCAAGTTTGAGTTCACATTTTTGTGAAACATATTATAGGGTTCCAGACAGCACCTAAACTCTTTGAGAAGAACACAATGCAATAAAAACAGAAACAAAACCAGTGTTTCCTAGCAAAACCCACAAATTTGAAGCTTCAATAGAAACAGGGTTTTTCGTGGTTCTTTTACAATATCAGAGCTATTTTATTCAGTGTATGGTGATTTAATCAAGAATGGTAAAATAATCAAGTAAAAAATCCTATTTCTAATACAAAATCACTGACAAAATATAACTTTAATTTATATACAGTTCACAGAAGCCATACCCTCATCCCTACCAAAATCCAAAACAGATAGCCCTATGAATTTTACTTGGACATAAAAAAGAAATGATGTGTCAAGAAATCATTCGACCCAAAATTATTCTAATACACTCCTCTCATGGAATGTGACAAGTCTCAATAAACAAGGGCAGTGTAGCTTGAACTCAAGACCTCCGAGTCATAACTCATAAAAGTTCTCTAATCATATCAACAAACCAAGCAATCCAATAGTTTAAGTTGGTAAATTTAACCCAGGAATGAATCAAAAATTGTTCTAAGAATACAAATTGCTTTACAGTATATCCCACAAGATGGTTTTGGGAAAGTGATAAATAAGTACTTAGGGGCCAAAGAAACTATAAAAGAAAAAGAATTATTTAGAAGTAAACTGACAGGTAAAATACATCATTTTAATTACAATGGCAACAAAAAATTGAAAGTCAAATGAAAATCCAATAAAATCTCTATAAATTAACAGTCAATAAATTAATAACCTTTGTCATACAATACTTTTTTTACAATCCTTACTCGGGTTAATAGGATAAATTGATTAGATAATATTTTTCTAACAAAACCCTCATATAACTGTGTTGCTGATAATGTTTTTCTAACAAATCCCCTAAATAACTGTGTTGCGTCATTCACATCATATGTTAATAGTTTACTAAAATTAATAAATACATGGATAATTGTACTAAAATTAATAAATACATGGATAATTGACTGATATTTTCTAAAACATGAATCTAATTTAAGCTTTTTTTTAAAAATTAAATTTCGTTAGATATTATCTCTAATTTTTTTATTCAATCTGGAAGTTTTGAAGTTAAATTCTTGAATTACAATAAAAATTATGAATTATTGTCAGAAACTTTGTGTTTAATTATGCAAAGATTAATTTTAACCTAATTCATTAAATACATTAATTAAATTAGTGCAATTATGATGAAATTTTTTGGCTAATTTAATAAATAGTATACATTACATTAAGTTCATGTCCAATTGATTAGATTAGTAAAAAAACAATAAATCAATTGATTAAATGCATGTTTGTTGAATTTTATATACTGTATAAGTTAATAAAATATAAGTTTATTGATTAATACCTCTTCAATTAATAGATCTTTTATGGTATCAATGCTATAAAGGTTTTGTTGTACTGGTCTTTTCTATCTATATGGCCGCAAGGTTGCACCATAATAGTAGCCTTAGTCACTCATAGTGTAAAGAGGTCACACATTAGAAACATTTTCTATGCGAACTTCCAAAGGAGTATTTTATGTGGATTTTGAAAAAAAAAATGAAAATAAATAATTAGAACTTCAATTCAACATCATGGGGAATAGGTTGGAATACCTACTCTAGAGTTTAACTTTGAATTGAATTACATTTATGAATGCAATAAAGTGGACAGGCATAAAAAGATGGAGGCTCCAGACTATGGCAAAGATAACAACACAATCATTACATGGCGAAGGAGCCACAGCTAAGTAACACCAAATGGAAACAGCACTCAAGATGGTACTCCAGCACCACTGCTGGTGAGAAAGTAGTCTATATCTACAATGCATTTGTATATATAAGGGAAAGTTGCTAAGAGTTTATCATTGATCTGATTATTGTGACCATCCTTACTGATATTAGAATTAGCCCAAATCCTGTTTTACAGAAAAAAGAAAAAGGAGATATACATAAATGTTATACTTATTGTAGTAACAACTCATATCTCCTATAATGCTACAAGGCTTACTCAAACACTGATAAAAGGTAGAAACAACTACAGCATGCATGAAAGGAGAAATTGAGCATATAGAAACCCAACAGGAACATATGAAAACTTCCACTAATAGCTACACTCAACTGGAAATAAAAATAAATATTTTTAGAAAATATAGGAAGAGTACCTAGAAGGTTGTTGCCAGGATCCATCCTCTGCCAAAACAAAAGGAGTGGTGGAAAGTACAGATTTGATGGAAATATCATCCTCAATCAAGTGTTTTACATCATGTAAGATGGCTGAGAGAGCTCCCTGATTTGAAACAAATTCAGACATACGGTTGAGCACATAAACTTTGTAAAATTCCACCTTCGATGGCTCCTTGATTTCTAAGTACCTTCTCAAAATAACTCCCTCTCTTTCTGATTCAATGCGAACAAAGTCATTACCCAAGAGATCCTCCCTAATGCCATTTGGCTTCAACCATTTAGTAGGGCTTCTCAAACTAACCAATTTTCTGCTTCCATAAGACTCAAACACAGGAAGGTGCTTTATGATGTCGATATGTTCAGCATCTATCTTTTCTTCAATGAACCACTTGGTCTGAAGAACAAAATTCCGCAGTTCATGCAGCTCCCCTTCAGAGGCACCAGTAAAAACCCCCTCAATGCTGTCTAGCTTACCAGCAATTGCTATGCATGCATTTAATATACCTGCTGCTGTTGGAGATTGCACAAATTTTTCTAGCTGTGGATGTTCTATAGGGAAGTCCTTTCTCAGGAACACACATCCTATTTTAAGCAACAAAGAAGACATGTTCTCACTCCAGCCACCCTCCTTAATTACAAATGAATTTGGAACCAACTGGAAGAGATAATGCTCTCCAACTGGTAATATCGGCCACTTCGAAAATACTGAGAGATCATCACAATACATGTTTAGATAGCTCCAAAGCAATCTTATCCAGTCTAAGCTTGGTTGGCCATGACTACCAGGAAACCAAGTGACCTTTTTGGAAAATTGCCACTCTGCTGGGAGCAATTTCACCAAAAGCTTCTCAAGCAAAGTGCAAGAGATAAAACAAATATTTGACTTCCCACTCTTAGCTATATCACATAGCTTTCCATGAACAACTTCGGGAATTCCCTGGTCCACAAGTTGATGCGGAACTGAATCTTTGAGAAGGTCATATTCTTCCGCCCTAGCAACATAAATTCTTTCACCTGTCCCATGCCTTTCAATTGACGCAAACGAACCATCTGCAAGGGGTATCAATGATAAGCCATATAGACCATCAAGCTGAGTAGGGGCTTCCAAATCAAGTAGGCAATATTCAAGGGCAACAATTATAGCTTTTCTATCCTTAAATCCACGTTTTCGTCGAATCAATATTCTCCGCAACAATTGAGGCGAGACAAAATTCAGCATGGGGCTAGCCTCCATAAATTGCTCAACAAGTGGCTTTGAAATACAGAGAACAGGTAGACCAGCGTCTGATAATGCTTCTACAAGCTCATGAGCCTTATGGAAGGCAAAATCTGGAAAAAGTGCTTGCTTGGCAGTAATCCATTGGCCCCCTCTAGCTTTTGTGTACAAGACTCGAAGACCAAACTCAGCAATACACCTATATAGCTTCCGTACTACTGATGCCCAGGGTTCTAATCCAGTGGCTGTTGGCCAATATGAGAAAAACAAATCACACGGGCCAATCTCCAATGCAATCTTCTCAAGCAACCAACCATAAGCAGGGGCAACTATTTCCTCAAGGATGAAAACATTCCAGTCAGATCGTAACTTACCAGCACCAGCCATGTCGTTCCCAAACCAGATGTCTCTTCGGTTAGAAGAAAGTTCAAAATATGCATTGATGTGTGCTGGGAGGCCGGTATTGATTGGAAGTGGTAAAAAACAGAACGCCCGACCCTCAAAACTCTCCACGCTATGAATGGAAACTGAGGAATCTTGGCTCGTGTAAGTGGTAAAAGAGCCATCCAAGTTCAAGTTATCACTCAAATTCCCATTACCCTTAGCAGAGTTAATATATGCAGCAACGCATGCCCATGGAATCGATTTATGCAACTTGTTGTCAGCAACATCACGGTTGTAGTTGGCTTGTCCACCACCTAAACATTCAACTGTGATCCAAAAGTGTGAGATATGGGTGGACAAACTTTGCTCAGTCACAACAATCTTCTGACATTTATGGGGCAAATCTCTACCTATGGATTTGCTCAATTTTTTCAGCAATTGATCTTTATCCAGTCCACTAAATCGACTTCCATTGAAAATGTTAAACATGTCATTCAGTGAGCTAGATTCCATTTCTGGCTCGATAATGGAATTTCGTTGAACACGATGTAGAAGCTGCATGTTACTATTGTTTCCTTCCTTCACAAAAATGGAAATGCGTTTCACATTCCGGAGGAAAAGCAAAGTGTCACAGACCACCCCAGAAAAGGATGTAAACAAAGACAAAACATCTTCGCGTGCATATCCTTGTTTCTTAATCTGACTACGCTGAGCAACAGCAGCACTTCTGAGGGGAAAACGAAAAAGCGTACCCTCAAATGGGTGTTGCATGTCACAGCCAAAGTGTAAGAATGGGGAAAACTGATCAGGAAATTGTTCCAAAATTTTCCTACCCACATACTTTATCCGTAAGCCAGGGTGAGAAGGGGAGATGCCAGGCAAATTACATGCATGAGGATCAAACATAACAATATTTTCCCCAGATACGAACATAGGAAGGTCAGTAAAATGATATACACAATTAAATCCAAGCCCGAATCTTCCGATTGCAAAAGGTTTTTCTAGCTTGCTTTCTTGACCAATACGTGAGATTGCATAAAGATCCTGTGGACTGAAGACAGAGTCATTGAAACAATATAAAGCAGCCCCTTGCCAATCTGCCATTTCAGGTGAGAGAACAGAAGAAGTCCCATATTGAGTATTATCTAAAAGAAAAGTCACCTCTGTAGCTCCAGCATCCTCTGCATTTTGAACAAGCTCAAAAAGAATTCCTGGTCCATCTGCATACATCTCAAGTATATGTTTAAGTCTAGTGGTCAAAGCTTCATGCTGCCCAAATGCTTCAGCAGCACCAGAAAGACTCAAATTCATGGAATCAGCACTCTCTGCAAGCAACATTCTACGAAGTGAGCAGACGCCAAGCTTTTCAGCAACTTCGTTAGAAATATTCCCATGGACAAACTTCTGAACTGCTTTCTTTGCATTCAAGGCCACACTAGTAGACGCACTAGCAAATAAGCCATCAGGGTCATCTGAGCCAAGTAACCATGGAGCATCATTATAAACTAAATCACTAGAAAGGAAAAGTCTTCCCGAAACATCTGGTAGATAGACCTCGACCTGTCGTTCTTGAAGCGGAGCTTCAGCCAAATGCTGAACAATGAGTATGGCTGCCCTAATTTCCTGAGCATCCAGAGGAGATGAACCTTTTCTAAATGCCATTCGTCCCAATATATCAACATAATCAATCGGTTTAAAATATTCTCGAACACCAAGCTCCAAGAATAAGTCTTTAAAAACAGCCAGATCTATTGGTATAACCCGTACATATGGAGCCAAATGCAAAGGACCATTAAGAACAACCTCATCCACCGTAGCAAATCCATCTCCCACCCAAATCCAACGAGACCCCTCAAGAACGGCCTTTACAATGTCCATCTCATCTGAACCAACAATAGTTGCCATAATTGAGTATATTCTTGGCATTGCCAAGGTTAATTCCTGTCGCAATATCTGATCATAGACAATCTCATTGTTTTTACCAAGTTCAAGTAATTGAGCCGCAATGACACTTCCTCCAGGACGAGATAACCATCCAAGATTATATGATAATGCAGTAGAAACACAGTCCCCGTCAAGTATTCGCATGCTAGCAGAAACAAGCCACAAATCTGTTTGTAGTCTTACAAGCTTAGGTGGAGCAACTGTGGAAGACACAGTGGGCCATGGAATAGTTTGAAATGGGGCAGAAACCAGTACCGGGCACCAGCATATCATCCGCATATCATTCCAAAATTTTTCAACATCAGATTTCAAGTTATGAGGCCTAAAAGCAGTTGTAGCACGTGAAAAATTTCTGTTCACAGTTCCTTGATTGTCATTTAACTGGTCTCGTGACCACTTCATTGCATTTACCTCTAAGTAGGAAAGAAGCACTTGACCTCTAGAATGGGCTTTGTATTGATCATCACGCATTAATCTTTCTATTTGCCGAGCACTTTCTATGATTGTCTCTGGAGAAACAGATGTTTTAAGGCCTAACCCAAGTAATATGTCCAAAATGTCCGGTTCTTGGAAAGCACCAAACGGGAAGCTCTCAGAGTCATCTAATAAAGCACATAATTCTTCATTGCGAGGATCATATAGTACTTCAGGACACTTTACATCACCACTTAAGGTTGGCACAAATTCCAAGTTTCTCAAACAGCTCCTGAAAGATGTATCTTCGATAGATAATTGCGGCAAATTCTGCAAAACAGAAAGCATAATGCCATTACGAACTTCAGGTTGCATCTCGCTAATATTATTGAACACATGCTCCTTGTAGAAGCGTCCCCTCCCCATTCTCTCAATTCCATAAAATCTCAACAATAAATGTTCTTCATTTGAAGAGCTCAAGACAAATCGACAACCCAGAAGATTTTCAGGAACATCTAAAGGTGGTAAATACTTCTCAGGATTCTCCAGATCAGAAAAATTAATTCCTTGAACAGATCCCCCACTATAAACCTTAAAAATGGGTAGCAGTTTGCAAATTCCTATCTTAGAACCATCAACACAATCCCCCATGTACCATCTTGGATCAAGAAGAAATATTCGAAGTTCGTCCTTCTCTTCAACTTTCAAATTCTCAAACAATGGTTGCATTTTACCACCATTGGATGACAAGACATCCAAAATTGACTCCAGAACACCTGTGTAATTAGCATCAGAGACATAAAGGGGCAAATCTGAATGGTCAACTCCGTACGTGGGATCGAGCATTTTGCATCCAATCTTAGAGAGCGTCTCTTGGATGGAAACAGGAAGTTTATGGGCATCGATCAGTTTGGACTGTCTAGAAGGTCTGTACAGATGGCCCGATGTAGAAGGTAAAATAGGCCAATCACCAAATGCAGATAGTTTTTCACAATGGCATCGAAGATATTGCCAAAATAGAACAAACCATGAGAAAGTTGGATGATTATGACAAGAATCTGGGTTATACGAAACCTTGGTTTTATGTCTCCAGTCAGTGGGAACAAATCTATGAAATAACTCAATGAAGTACTCAATACTAAACACCATAATATTTGCTCTTGATGATTCTGCGACAGCAGAAAGTCTCTCTAGTATATTAATGGGGATATCACGATCAACTATCCTATTAGATATTTGATCAAGCAGCATGTACTCTAAGTCATTGCAAATGAAATAAGAAACCCCCTTTGAGGCTTCAGATAATGAACCAAAATCACCGTTTGCAAGAGGAAGCAAAGGCAGGTTGTTTAAATATGCACCAACATCAGAATCAATCAAGTCTTCAAGACAGTATTCCAATAACACCAGCTTGTAAGATTTACTCAATGTCATAACAGATTTGCAGTCCCTAAGAAAGTGACGTACTGTATCAGGAGTTACCACTCTCTTCTGAAAACCTGAAGCATATTTCAAAAACATATTAAGCAAGCTATTGGGCAAGTGAACAATAGGCATCCCTAGCTGCAGCAAGGCCTCACTAAGTTCCTTGCTTCTGTTGAACTCCTCATCATGAAGGAAGGCCTGGACTGGTGCCACCCATTTACCTCCCTCAAGCTCTGAATGCAATACAGGTGCATCACAAACATTTTTGTATATATTCTCCACTAAAATGCTCCATGGATCTTCAAAAGATCCACTTGGGAATAAAGTGTAATAAGAATCTGTTGCTCCTACCAACCCTTGCAAACCAAGAAGCAAATATCTGAAGTTGGAAGCAACAACATCTTCCAAAAGAAGCCTATTCCAGATAGAACGAATTTTACCACTCCTGTCCATGTCAGCTCCATACCAAATACCTCGACGATTGGATGAAACCTCAAAGTATCCATTAATTTGCACATTCAATCCAGTTCTTACAGGTAAAGGAAGAAAGCAAAATGCTTGCCCAAGCTTCAGATCATCATTCTGCTGACAATACGTTGGAACAGACACCGGATTTATTTATCTAAAGCAGACAAGGAAGAAACTAAACAAACAGATAAACAAAGTATAAGCCTTCATCTCAACCTGGATATAGGCACATCAAACAACATGGATGTCTATTAGAATGTAAAAACCAATTTGAATTTGGAAAGATAAATTTCCTGAGAACTGATTCAATTATAAAATGTCAGTGTCGCAAATCAGTAAGATATTCATTTTAGTTAACTGTTAAAAGTTGAGTCTAACACAATATAATGTTGAAATGAGTTAAAAGATAATTTGATTAAAAAAAATGTGACCACAACAAATCATATTGATTAAAAAAAATGTGACAACAACAAATCATACTCTTACAAAGAAAAACCTTCACAAGAACATATGATGCAAAATTACAAACTAAGAAATTGAGAAAGTAAGATATGATGCGGTCAATTAAAATGCAAAACTGTAAAGTGCAAAACTAACTTAAGAAAAAGAAAGTTGGAAAGTTTTCATCTTATGTTATTTTTGCACAAGAGAAGGGCAACATTCTCTTTACAATAACACAGGAGTATTTTGCTAGCTTTTGGTTGTGCAGAACAGTAATAGGCAATAAATTTCTTTTTGTGGTTTAACCCTATAATCAGGACTCTATAATTGGACTTGGCCTGTTTGGGCAAATGACCAATAGTAAAAACAACACAATTCATAAATTTGAGCCAGATTGAATGATTGCTTCCACAAATTTCAGATCCAGATATTTACTGACTTTCCTATGAAGAAACTGGCATCAGTATATAATGACACTGTATCATCTACTGCCTAAAATATTAATGCTCCTAGTCATTATTCCACACAAAGTGAGATCCTCCTAATGTCATCATGCTAGTCCTTCCAAACTTGTTCATGTATTGTAGAAGATGAAGTGAGACCACCTAATTTCAACTGGATCCTTTACTCAACCACTATTTAAAACAAAAACCCAAAATCAAGAACCGTAAGAAATTTGGGGGAAAATATAATGCATACCAAAACCACACAATGTCATGAAGGCTTACCAACATTGGACTTAACAAAGCAGTGATCCAGTATCATAAAACCAAGAAAATCAAACCTTACAGGTATGAAAAAGCCAAATGAAATGCAACAATTACTTTATTGTGGTAAAGAAGCATGGTGGTTTGCAGCTAACCAAATGATAAAGAAGTGTAGTGGTTTGCAGCTAACCAAATTTCGATTTTATTGAAATTTTGTTGCAGTATGGGGCAGTTTAAAAACTATACGATAGAACAGTTGTTAATTTGATATCAACATCAACAAGTGACACACCAAACAAGAAAACAGTTACGAGATCAATTTCATTACTTATTATACAAATATGAATTCAGTAAAGACGACAAACGTTCAAGTGTATGAAAAATAATAGTAAGCAAGCAATCAACTTACATCGGAAAGACAAGCTGCTACAGATGCCCAAGGCAGTAGGTGAATATCATACTCTTTACAAGCAGTTGCAGCAAAGGAAGCAATTCTACTGCTTGATGGAGCCATACTTTGCACTATATAAAATCTATCAATTTTCCTCTCAATGTTATTCTCAACAACCGATGATTCTCTCACAAACTCCACCAAGTAAGCATCAGTCTCACTCTCCCGAGTATCCAAGTTCAGCGTTCTTCCCGACATTCTCAAAAGCGCCTGTCTGTGCCAAACAACATCTTCATTCAAGGAATTAACACCGCAAGAGTAAAGCTTCCTCGGCTTGAGCCCACCCGCATCCCACACGTACATTTCTATAGAGACCAAGCTTTTGAGAAACAGTAGAGATAGAACTCCTTCTTGGTACAACTGACCAAGCATTGCCAAAATGTCGTCGTCTGAGTAGGCCTGTCTTGAAAGCTTGCTCGTAGCTGCCTGAATTGGGTTTCTCAGAGGAAAACGGAACAGAGTTCCGGCGAACGGAGTCCTCATATCACAACCAAACGCGACGTAAGGAGAGAACTGGTCCTCGTAGAACGAGATTGCTGACGTGGAAACGTAATCGATTCTCTTGCCAGGATTCGACGACGAGACATTAGGAAGATGGCTGCCTTGAGGATCAAAGAGTACTACGTAGTTACCGCTCACGAACGAAGGCAAATCGGTTAAATGGTAAACCGAATTGAAACCGACGCCGAACCTGCCGGTCTTCCACGCCTGGCCGTGTTTGGCACTGCCGCCGATTCGAGAAATGCTAACAAAATCCTCCTCCGTAAAGACGGCGTCATTGAAAGCCAAGAGAGAGGACCCTTGCCACTGAGCGAGTGAAGGAGACAAGAGAGAGTTAGAATCGTGGAGGCGACGGTCTAGGCAGAGCCTGACAACGGTGGCGCCGGCGTCGTCGGCGTTCTGGATGAGTTCCTTGAGGACTGTCGTGCCTTCGGGATAATTCAGGAGAACTTCCCTGATCCGCCGTGTTAGGTCAACTTTTTGACCGAAGTCTTCGAGGAGGATAGACTCCGGCGACGGCGAAGCCATGGTCGACGAGTGTGGGATAGATTACAAATTATACCATCAAATCAAAGAATTTGGCTTTGGAATTTTAACTTTAAATCAATTACAAAAGAATCTGCGAGTTACAGGCGCAGAAAAGTCGGCCCATTATATACAAAGATCAAAAGGTTCCGATAAATATTCATCCCATCTAGATACCTACAGGATATATATAAAATACCCATACGGAACTACTATTTCTAATCAGTATCCACCGTATATCTACCCTCGATTCTTTCTTAATTCAGTATATATTTCATCTGTATCAAACATCAAACAATACATGTTATAATAATACATCAAGTTTATAATTCCTCTATCACTATCATATCATCATCATCGTCATTATTATACAAAATAATTTTCTTATTATTACAATTATTATTTTTTTATTACTTTTTACAAAATATTCAATATTCAAATTAAATT
>JANIPM010000172.1:43077-55557 GCA_027478405.1 Erythroxylum cassinoides
ACATGCAATCTACATGCCAAATGCGGTGCAACAAACGAATGCGTGGACCCTGGATCTATCAATGCAAAAACCTCAAAGTCAAAGATCAGAATCATACCAGCCACCACATCTGGGGAGTCCTGAGCCTCCTGCCGAGTCATGGCATAGACTCTCGCCTGGGACTACGGTCGGCTGCCTCGTCCCTCAGTCCTTCCATAACCCTGCGTTTGGTTAGTGTACATAGCCCTGATAACAGTGGACAATGACGCTAAAGTCCTGTCCATCAGCGTGTTTGGTTAGTGTCTGTGCGTGGTTTATGTCCTGCCCAACCTAGACATGGACACAATAATCTTGTCCGATCCAAACCTGTGGTACACAAAAAACTGGCCAACGGACAGAATATGGAAATGACGAAACTGTACTGATTTTTTAACGTCTGAAACCTAAAACGCTGGTTCCTTCGTCTTCGTCTTTCCTTCCTTTCAGTCTGCGTTTTCGTCTGCAGCTTCGTCTCCAAACACACCGTAAGCTTTGGTTTCTCTTCTCCCGTATATGAATCTTTGGTTTCTCTTATTATGCTTCTCTTCTCTTCCCCCGTATATGAATCTTTTCCCTTCTAACGCATATATACATGTTTTGCGTCTGTTTCGCCAGATTTGGCATCTGTCGAAGGAGATCCGGTCTTCGCCAACCATCGTCCGTCTCTGTGCTCAACGTCTCTGTTAGGTTAGACTTCCTCTCCTTTTTAATTTTGTCGTTGTTTGTCAATCACTTCTGTTCTTCCCTCTGCCTTCATTTTGTTAACTGTTTGCAACCAATCATGTGGGCGGCAGAGTTCTAGCTTTGCCTATTTTTACATCCCTAAACTGACATGTGGAGGTTGGGTGTTCTTCCTTTACCATAGAAACTATGCAGTGGTCATGATTGATGAACATGTTTTGATACTTTGGGGTTGTTCACTTGTTTCGGGTAGATAATGCTAACAACGACCAGTGAAGAATCGATAAACAGTCACTGTAGTGTTAGGATCTGTTTAACAAAATTGAACTGAAAATTAAGAGCTTGAACCTATTGGAATGAAGGATTATTCTCAAGTCTGGATTAGAATCAGTGTTGGTTGGGATTGAAGTCTCATAACTGTTATTTGAAGGAATCTGTGCTTCTTCTGGGTAGCTTTCAACAATAGGTAACGTAAAAACATGTGTGGTTGAGTCTTCTTCTGGTTAAAAAGACTCAACAATGGAAAAAGAAGGATTGCTTCTTCTGGGTAGCTTTCAACAACAGAAGGATTGCTTCTTCTGGTTAAAAACATTTCAACAATGGAATCTGGATTAGATCCATCTATCTATTTTGCTATTGACTAAACATAGTCTCATAAAAGCCAGCTAGATTCTTATCACTGATGGTAAGAACATCAGTGTTTGAGTCATCCCTTACTTATTAAAGCTTACTATAGAATTTTAAAACCCTTTAATAAGCTCTGAAGTTTAGTCATCCCTTACTTATTGAGATGATTCAAACGTATGCTTTATAAGATAACATTATTCTCCTTTGATGAGACTATTTAGCTTCTCCACCAATAAATGTGTTTTACTAACTATTAGTCCTTTTTATCATTGCACCATTTACCACTTGAATTTACTCCTGAATATAGTGTGCAGAAGATCCAAGAATGCTGATAAGCTATTTTAATTATGAAAATATATAGAGGTCTTCTTATACTGCTTATTTTATGATGTTAACTTAATATTCACTGCTTATCTTCTCTAGAAGTCCATCTCCCTCCATCATGCATGTGTGCCTTCTCTTTTAGTTTTTGTCAATCATTGCATTAACTAACCAAGACACCTTCTTTTTGACGAAAGAAAGTTGGGAAAAGTTGAGTACTCCTTAGTTTTTGAAGCTCAAACCAAAAAATCATTCACAAACTAGAATTTTATTATCCTGGTTATCTTACATATTTCCACCCCACAATTGACCCACACACGATGCAAAATATATCAGCAACTGTATGCAACCCCGTCATCATCATTCTTTCCTCTAGTTTTCCCACTGAAGTGTTAACTCTGTCAAACAAGGGAAGATGGTTAAACAAAAATAAAGTGATGAGGGACTAGTCATTCATTTTCGCCTGTAGACATGTTTGGCTGAGATAATAGTCACTTGTTTTCTACCCAGTCCACCAAGTAACCATAAACTATATACAGGCACTTGTTTTCACTTGTTTTCATCAACACAGATTTGCATTTTAACAAAATGAAATGAGGATTTGCCACTACAGATGAGAACTAACAACATATGCATGCAACAGTTAGCATTATGTAATCAACTTAAAGCCTCTTTTTGGTCCATTGAAGTCGTTTTATCAAATCAGCACTTTTTGCCTTTTTCTGTTTAGCTAACACATACTTGTATTATAACTAATCCCTGTCTTTAAAGGGTGATCAATCACATCCTATCAAGCCAAGCCAAGCCAATGAAGGAAAGACTGAAGGTGTAACACTTTTTAAAATGGAAAATAATTGATAGTAACAGATCATTAGTTGCTTCATATTAAAGAAATTCCCCAACACAAAAATAATTTGGTGATACAAACGAATCCTTATAAAGTGATACATATTACCAGAAACAATAATACTACTCCATTATTTCTTCTTGCTTTCACTCATCATAATCTTTAAAAGTTGTCTTCTTACCTGCATTGCATTGGAGCAAATATGAATGAATGAGTACCGAAATCAAAGCAAGCCAACAAAACATTTAATAACAGAGTTCACTGGCATAATCTTCATCAGAACACCAACTGAAGATGCTAACCATAACCTGATTCAGCTATTGTTTAGGAACATAAAATGCATTTTTATATCAAACCACCTGATGTGTCAAAACTAGAAGTGGAAATAAATTTGCCTTGGCAGCTGGTGATTAACATAGAAAAATGTAGAGTTACCTGTCGCAGCTGCAGTGAAACTAGGTTTATTAGGTGTTCCACGTCCTCTTCCACCACCACCTCTACCTCCACGACCTCTACCGCCAAATCCGCCACCGCCAAATCCGCCACCGCCATCTCTACCGCCAAATCTGCCGCCGCCATCTCTACCGCCAAATCTGCCGCCGCCATCTCTACCGCCTCTCCTTCCACCACTATCTCGGCCTCCACCTCGACCACTGCTCCAACCGTCACGGTTATCATTCCTTGGTCTTGCCTCTTCCACAGTTAGATACCGATCTCCAAGTTGACTACCAGCAAGCTCTAAAGCTTTGTTTAAACCATCACCATCATTGAATTCAATATAAGCCATGCTGTAAAACATGATAAATCAGTATCAACAAAGCAGAGCATAAAATTTAATTCCACACAACAAGATAATTACGAGTGAGTGAAGGAAACCTTCTCTTTTCTTCACTAAGGTGCATTCTCATCACTAAATTCATACAACTGGTGTATTTAATGTCTTGTGCCAAGATATGACACATGGTGCAACATGTAATGCAAGTATGCAATGCACTAAAAACTAAAAAGTAAGAATAAAGTCGTATCAAAGCTATCCCAGCATGCACTATATTCACCAAAATCTTTATATACATATTAACTTGGAAGTGTTAAATCATCTTCAATCCCAGTTATAAATCATATGTCCATGATAAAAAAACAGAATGGAACGCATTTCCAGTTTCTTTTCTGTTAAAGAAATGCAAACAAGAAAACATATACACTAACCCTTTAACGGCACCAGACTCGTAATCCGTTGGGATAGATAATCTCGTGATATCTCCGCAGCTTCCAAAATGCTCCTGCAGGGAGCTCCTAATCTGCAACAAGTGTTTCAAAATTTATTGAGTAAAGCTTCTAAACTTGAAAATCAAGGAAAAAGTAAAACAATATGAAACAAAAAATCACCTCATCCTCCCCAAGAGATGTATCAAAGCCCCTAACATAAATTTTTTTAGGCTGACTCCTCTCACCTTTCCTAAAAGAGTTGTCTTTCCTGCAAACAAAGAATCTATCAGGAACAACTTAAAAATACGCTAGGATATCCCACAAGGGCTTGTAAAAAGCAATACCCGCTATATGGAGTATATGAACCTCTATCACCCCGTTCGCGAGCCATATCTAATTTCAGTTCCCGGCCAATCAATCTTTGACCATTCAATTCAAGGGCCTGGGAAACACAAAAATAAACAATCAATTATTAATGAACATAAGTCTCAGATGCATATTTGCACACTACACCAAAACAAAAGTAACACTAACAAATTCATAATATAAGTGATCTTGCAAAAGTCTAAGATACTTATAGAGGAGGTCTACATAGAGGTATAAAAGAGAAACAATGGGACACTTTCAAACCCAAGCATAAAATACTAACATGCACTAACATATACCAGAAAAAAGCAAGAAGGAAAAGAAACCCTCACTTTCTGTGCAGCTTCACTTGTGGCAAACTCAACATGTCCAAAACCTCTGAATCTCTGCTCAGCATCCAGAGCAAGACGAACATCAACAACTTCCCCAACATCTTGGAAGAAACTTTCCCTGATGGCATAAAAACATGAGATTACCTTACAAATGTTTGTATTCACAGATGGCTCAAGAAACATACACATCAGCTCGTTCAACTTGATACGGTAAGTTGCTAACGAATAGAGTCTTTGGCCCGTCCTCAGAAGAAACAGGGGTTTTGGACTGCCAAAGATATAACAAAAGAGTTTTAGAAAAAGCATTTCCAAATAAATTAAAAACTAGAAGGGGAAAAAATATAGCCTCACAGGTTTTCTCATCAAATCACTATAATTGGTAGTGGTTCTCGGTGTTTCAGTATCAACCATTTCCACATCAGCATCCTGCTTTAAAAAGTAACTTCTGTTAATTAATGAGCAGCACAAAAAAGACCAGATGCTTAAATGTGCCAAGATTAGTTCCATACGATCCCATATTGAATCCACAAGACTCATGTAAATATCAGAAAAACAAAAACAACAGAATCGTTAAACAAAAGCTCAACACCCACTCAAGATTATACAAGGATCAATCAACCATCTGGGAACCTTGTCGATTGATAATGTCATTGTCGATTCCCCGATGACAAGATCAACTTTTTAAATTAAGTAAATGTCTTACAAAGGTCATATGAGCTTTTAGTGTACTAATTCCACTGCATAATATTAATATAACTTGTGATCCGGGAAAAGATAGTTCAATGCAAAAATATTTCAAAAACCAATCAATAAGTATAACAATTGATTATTACTTTTTTCTTTGGAGTCTTAGCAGATTTTTCATCCTCGCTATCTTCCTCCTCACTGGAAGTATCATCAGAGCTCTCCTCACTACTGCTTTCCTTTTTATCAGCTACCTTCACCTGAGGAAAATTTATGTGAATTGCAGGTCATACAAGTAATTACAATAACATTATAAGAAAAAAAAACTAACAAATTTTTACCTTCTTATTTTTAGGTTGCTCATCTTCAGAACTCTCCTCCTCACTATCATCTTCATCACTATCCTTCATTTTCTGTAACAGACAAAGGAATTGAAACCCACATGAGCCAAAAGCAGACAACTATGTTTCATCATTTTCATCCTCAAGCAATTGCCAGCTACAAGTAAAAGAAAGCAACAGAGCCATAAAAAAACGAAATACTGGTTTTCAGGCTTGAACTAATCATTATTGTTCAATGCCCAAAATACATAAAGATTACTTCCAGCAGATAACATCATATATGAAATGTACAGGTCAACAAAAACCAAAGCACATACAAAATGAAAAAGTAAAACAGAGGGAAAAATGTTTAACCTTATTTGAGTCCTTTGTTTGAGTAGATGATGGTCTTTTCAAACCAGTAGCTGTAACAGTCTGCAACATTAAAAGAAAAGCGACAAGAAGTTAATAATTAAAAGATAGCACATCATGAGTCCAAAGTACAAACTACATTGAGCCTAAACGTTATTAACCAAAACTCGGTACACATCCATTATGTGAATCAAAAAACTTAGTACTACAGCTAGATAAACTAGAGCATCAGTCTCACATCATCATCATCATTGGACTCATCTGAGTCACTTTCTGTACTATCAAACTCATCTGAGTCACTTTCTGTACTATCATCCTTGTTGCTCTTCTTCAATGATTGAACTTTAGCAGCAGCCACTGCAGCAACTTTGGTTGCAGCCTGAAACAAGAACTGTGATTAAAATACAGTCCACTATGCAAACGGAAAAGGTCTGCATTCAATAAGTAATTTAATAATTTTCCAGTTTAAATAAAAATGAAACAAATAATTGAATGAACAGATAAAGACAGTCACCTCATCTTCATCTGAGGATTCATCAGAATCACTTTCATCAGAGCTGTCGCTTGGTCCAGTTTTATTTTTGGCATTAGTTTCAACTGTCTTACCAATAGGAGCCTTGGAAGGTACAACCTAGACAAAAAGATTAAAACAATCCGAATTCAGCAACCTCATAGACCCAGTAAATCAACTATGGAACATTATCACCAAGCTTGGATATGAGTCAAATACTCAAATTCATTGATTAAATTTCAGTAATAAATGAGGTTGCACCTTTTCTTCCTCAGAGGATTCATCAGAGCTATCACTTGAAACAGCTTTAGTTTTTGGAGCCACTGCAGGAACCTTCTTAGCAACCTTTGCAGAGACACCCTTCAAAAAATAAATATAGGAAACAGGTAATGTGATCATTCATGGGAAAGGCTACAATGAACTAATTTGAACTAATTGACGGGTAAACAAATTACAAACAACAGTTTGGCCAGGAAACTAGAATTGGGAGTTGGCATTACAGTCCGCTCCAACACCACAAATTGTGGTTATGGACTACAAGTTGTGGAAGAGGCTCTAATTGTGCCCACATTGCCAGCAATGACCCCAATAACCCGCAACTGCTATGCAATATAATTTAAACCTTGATGAGATTAGAGAAAGAATATAAAACCTCATCCTCGCCCGATGATTCCTCACAATCACTATCTTCAGTGCTATCACTTGACTCAACCTTTTTCTTTGTTGCCTGACCAGGAACAACCTTGGGCGCAGATGCCTTTGCAGGAGTTTCCTACACAAAGATCCATTGAAGATTCAGCATAATACATTGGAAAAGTATCAACTTCAAGACCAAAAGGAAAAGCTTGTAGAAAAATGGCAAATCATTTTCCACTTATTTGAAATATGATTAAGGCAAGTAAGCATCGTCTAAAGATATATCCATCCTTTTAACCTATATCTTAGCATAAATACGAGGCTGAGTTACAAGAATTCAATATCATATATGCCATTCCTGTACTCACATCTTCCGAATCTGTATCAGAGCTTTCATATTCTGAACTATCACTTGACTTGTTACCACTTTTAGCAGCAGAAACCACAGGGTTACTCTGTTTAGATGTTACTTTGGCAGCTTTTTGCTGCACATAACCTCAAAGAATTAGCTCAAAATCTCAAAATAAGAAAACGCTTGCTTATTAATCTTATATAGTAATAAAAAAAATACAGCAAAGATAAAACTCACAGCTTCCTCATCTGAAGAACTGTCTGAGTCGTCACTTGACTCCACTTTCTTCTTTAGTTGACCATTCTTAGCTACTGGATATTTTTTGCTCTTAGGATCCTACAACAAAACAAAGTCAGAATGCGGCTCATAACTCTTTCAATGTGTTCAACTTCATGAGAAAAGCCAATAAGCATTACAAAGAGCACACAATTGTCTTATGGAAATAATCACCTCGTCTTCATCAGATTCATCATCTGAAGAATCTGAACTACTGCTATCAACCTTGCTTTTCTTAGTAGGAGTGGCAACTGAACCATTTTTAGCTGCCACTTGCTTTTTCTTCAAAGGAACAGAAGTTTTGGCAGGGGGCTCCTGCACACACTTAAGCCACATTAGTAATAAGAATAGAATATGGGTAAAGAAAATATAAATGCCAACTACTCACATCATCTGAGGATGACTCCTCACTACTGCTTTCTTTAACAGGTGGTTTTGCTTTCTTTGCTCCCTTCTTTGGGACAACTTTTACCTAATCATTGCGTTAACTGTTAATCAGTAAATGGATATAGGCATATACACAAAAAAAATTCATCATTCATAGAAATCTAAACAAAGTTATAACGTCAGCATGTGATACTGTGGACATGTAAGGAAGAACCATAATAAATAACAAACAACAGCAAGTATAAGGAAATTACCTCCAGTTCCTCTTCAGAGTCATCAGAACTACTAGAGACCTCTTTTTTCTTTTTCTGAGTTTTCACTTGAATTTTCTCCTTCTGAATGACTTGTTTTACTACTTCACAAGTCTTCTGCTTCTTGGCATTTACAATTTTCTCTGCGGATTCTTCAGGCTCTCTCTTACCTACATCTCAAAGTTATAACTCACAACTCCAGTCATAAGATAATTGAGAAAGGAAAAGAATCTTAACTCAATCACAATCTCCTTTCAAATGTTTTTGAAACAAGTTGAATTGCAGAAAGTATTCAAGTCCATCTACTAGTGAAAAACCAGACAAGACAGAAAAAACTTGGCAATTGGTAACGCTCATTAAACAAAGAGAAATCTTCTTACTTCCTATACAGGTTTAAGATTATAAGGAAACAGATCCTTCATTATGACAGGCATTTCTCTTAAAAATGCAAGTTAAAGAAGTCCATTTGTGAATATTCTGAAGCAAACTAGGTCCGGAACTCACTCAAAAGATGAACACGGATGCTTAAAAGAGACAAATCAAGAACCACGAAAACTAACATACATCTAAAAGAAAACATCCCTCCGCCTCCGCCTCCTATTCCTACTCCTTTTCCTCCATTTCTGTTAATTTGAACAGGAATACACATAGAGCAGAAGTATAATCCCACCGCGAAAAACGCCAGACAACATATCCTCAAATCCAAGAGAACCAACCACAGCAAGAGATGACACTTAAAAAAATATATTAATGACGCTAGTAAAAAAACATATTACACTCCAATAGTTATACCTTTCTTTGCAGGCTTCGGCGTAGGGGTAACAGCAGGAGCTGTATCAACCTACAAGACCACAAAAGAATCAAACATAAGCCCATAAAACATTAAATAAAAGAAAGACCTCAAGCATCATTAGCAAGCAAATAAACCCGAACCATAACTAAAGATTAATTAAAAAAGAAAAGAGTATTACTTTGGTTACAGATTTCTTGCTAGCCTTGCCCATGGAACCAGATTAACGATCTTTTCCACTAGAAATTCGAGTGAAACTGAAGAAGAGAGAGAGACCTCTAAAACCCTAGTGACCAAGACTTTTGTAGGGTTTAGAGAGTGAGTAGAGCTGAAAAATGCGACGCGAAGCTGCTGGCTTCTTATATTGCGTCATGCGGGGTTTTAGGTTAGGGTTTTTCCGCGTTTTTAGGTCATGAAGTGCAATCGAACTACTTACTTGAGGATACGACTTCTGTCTTGTGTCGTTTTTGGATGTGTTTCACTTAAATAGAAAAAATCTATTTAAAATGAAATAAAATTAAAGCACATTTGTGAGATAATAACATAAGAGTTGTTATTTAATGACTAATAATAAATAAGATTAAATGCTTAATATTTTTTATTAAGCAGATTGTTCCATATAATAAAATATTTCAGAAATTTTAAAATATTAAATACATAAACTAAGTGTTCTTTTATATTACTTAACAACAAATTCTTTTTATATCACATTTAATGAATTTGAAAATTATCATGTTAATTGAAATGAATATAATGAAATATCTTAATAAAACTTAATATTTTATAATTTAAAATTAACTATATTTGACACTTTTAAATTTTCAGAAAATGTTGAAAGTATAAAGAAATTTCGTGTATTTAAAATTAATGAATAATAAAATATTACAAATTAAAACATCAAATATAAGACTTATAAAGGTCAATAGTAGGAAAAATTGGATTCAATTGTCAACTGCTCCTGTCAAAAATAGGATTGACTACGGATTGGAGCCATAGCACATGGTTTCATAAAAGCGTATGATTTGTTTTCAACATAATTAAGCCCAAAAGTATAAGTTGAGCATCAACATTTACAACATAATACAACTTGAACGATAATGTGATGAAGCGTTCAAATTAAATCTTAATGTTTTTAAGGCATTTAGAATAGACCCTAAATTGACGAAAAATTTGATGGAATAAACTCCTTGTCGGTTAAATGTTATGTCAATGTTGATATAACGTTATTTTATATTTTCTAAATAGAAAGTAGGTTTTACTATCACATAGTTAATTTTTTAAATTAACTAGAAAGTGGATTCCACAGCCACGTGACAGCGAGACTCACTATTTATACATTTTAGCCAAGTCTTGCTTGTCATATGACAATGAGACCTACATCTATTCATTTTAGACGGTATGTGTAACATCCCACTATCACAAGATACATACCCAAACATTCAAGAATACTCAAGTACATATCCTATGATAATGACATGTTAGAGCAAAAACAAATCCAACTTACATATAGC
This sequence comes from Erythroxylum cassinoides, assembly GCA_027478405.1. Lineage (NCBI taxonomy): Eukaryota > Viridiplantae > Streptophyta > Magnoliopsida > Malpighiales > Erythroxylaceae > Erythroxylum > Erythroxylum cassinoides. The sequence continues at coordinate 53,566 of JANIPM010000172.1, forward strand.
ATCATCTAACATAATCAGAAGTCATCAAATTTTAAAATTATTTGTTGCATTCATTCACAAAGTCTATATTGTTTCCATTAGACGAATATTTACAAAATCTCATACAAGTTCTAGCAAAAACTACAAAATAAATGCTATAACTCTCTGACGTCAGCTGACAGACCTCTGAGTCATAACTTAGTCCAAAACGTTCTTCTAATCCAGAATAAACATTAAGTCTCCTGTCTAGTACCTGAAAAATTACTTTGCAATTTTTATGAGTTTTGCGAACTCAATGAGTGAATTATCATTGATGATTTCACCGGATCACATACACATATCACATATTTTACATATATTCATTCAGATCATATATATATTCCAGATATTCACACAACATGGTATATCATATAATCACACAATTCACATAGCCAAGTATAACAAATAGTTCATATCAATTTATCATTCGTTTCAGCTTTGCAAATCATTAAATGAAATTCAGTCTTATAATCTTATATGCATGAGACTCACATTCTTTCTTATTATTGTAACCAAGTGCCTATTACATGTGCAAGTATTAGCCCATTAGGCTCAATCATAACAAATTCACAGAGCATAGCTCTACGTGCAAAATCATATATTATGGATCAAAGCTCTACGTGAAAGATCTTAATACTGGCTACTTCGGTCACAACGTCTTTATCTGAGCATGCATTTTATGTAATGTATCAATTCAAAATTTAATATATATCACAATCATGTATAAAGCACAGTCAGAATTTCATAATCATCAAACCTAAATCCCGCATTTAACCTTCGTTGAGAATTCACATTTCATACAGAATGATCAAACAAATCAGAGCATTTATAATATAGTCCCAAATATCTACTCCTCAGACTTTAAGTCTGGAATTCATAAACAAATTGCAACAATTCAATAATTGGTAAATCAAATCAAATCAATCCTAGGAAATTCATCTAGGTTGACTCACAATACGCTTCAATAAGCTATTATTTGGATGGTCTGGCAATGTCCGACTGACGTCCGATGTGTTCCTCTAAAACATACACAACACATTTACAATATATCACAGTTTTGCACAAATGTTTAAGTATTCCTTTATGGACATATACTTATATAAAATATACACAACGCATGTTCAATGACAATTCCGAGTATCTTATTGTAATTCTCATCATCAAACTACTCAGATATCAAAGCCCTTATTAATATCACTTGTACTTATAATTTGGATCAATATAAAATAATGTGAAAACAATTTCATAACTTAATTGACCACTTCAGATTTTCTACCCACATAAGTTTACATCAACTTTGCATAATTAACCTGATAGGGTAAATGATAGAACTAGGCAACACTTCCTTCTGGAAAGTTGTTCTCTAATGTCTTAAGTTTCTAATGACTCTAAGATCATCTAATTTGATTTAGTATTCTATGAGTTATGCTCACTATACCACAGACTGTGTATGTTTGAACATTTGGCTAGTCCATTATCATACCCTCGAATTGTACAACTTATATCTTTCAACTCAGATATCCAAAAATTACAAAATTTATACCAATTTAAAGCTAAGAGAATAAGCTACAACTTTTGGTGAAGACACCTCAGTCTCATTCGACCTACAACAATACAGTTTATTCAATAACCATAGGACATGATTTCTGTCTCGAGTAGAACTACAGCCTCGTCAAGAGTCAATTTCAAGCCAAATTTTGAAATGCTTAGAGACAGAATTAAAACTCAATTTCTTCATACAATTTGTATCCCTATGTCTCTAGTTTATAATAAATTAAAAATCATCCCATTTGGATAACTATAGAGCAAGATATGTTCAAAATACTGAAGTATGTTTGAGCTGTACAGGACAAGACTTCGCTGCGGTGAACTTTGTTTTTTTCAATGTTAGCCAGGGCGAACCACAGAGTTCGCCGTGGTGAACCAAAGAGTTGGTCACGGTGAACCTTTACAGAAACTCGACTCTTCCTCCAA
>JANIPM010000172.1:71318-84196 GCA_027478405.1 Erythroxylum cassinoides
TCTTTAAATAATTAATATTATACATTTTCTATATATTTATACAATTTTTAAATTAGTCACCAAGCTTTTCTGCTGCCTTAATTTCCATCAAGACTTTGCCTGTGTTATAAACTAAGGTATATAATTTAATACCTTACACCTTAGTTAAGAGTTTTAAAGATTTCCACATAAAATTAGCCCATTCTCAGTTTTAATTTTGAATTCATTAAAAAAATTAAATGAAAAAGAGTGCAAGTTGAATGTACTAGCTCATAATATGAAATTTGGAGAAATGTATACATGGTAAATTCATCAATTCTTGGTATGCATTAACCGATTCATCCCTAATTCAAGACAAATTTCTAATCTTTTTCCAACATTATCTAACAATAACATAGTTCATCATTAACAATCAGTAATTAATAACCAAAATAAATACAGCCAAAAAATAAACTCTATATCAACCAAAAAATTCAGCCACGGACCTCTCATCGCACGAAGAAGGGGAGAGGACGGAGAAGAGGAGAATACCTTGAGTTTAAACCACTGGAGAAGACGACGCCAGAGACGCACGAGCTCAACGATGACAACGCAGCTCCACACGATGGCGATGGAAGACAGATATTGCAAATGGAGGAGGAAGACGAAGTAGCTAGTGCAGGGCGGGGCCATTATAACTTATCCAAAACGACATCATTTGGTTTTAAACCAAACGACGTTGTTTTGGTTAAGTTATAAACGTTTAAACCTTCAGCCTGAAAACGATATCGTTTGATTTAAAACCAAATGACGTCATTTTAGTTAAGTTATAAACATTTAAACCTTTAGCCGAAAAATGGCGTCGTTTAGTTTTAAACCAAACGATGTCGTTTTGGCTAAGTTATAAACATTTAAACCTTTAGTTGAAAAACAACATCGTTTTGGTTTTAACCAAACAATGTTGCTTTGTTGGTCAAGGTATCAATGTTTTAACGTAGCGTATGGTTGCTGTCTTCGTTGATGGAGAAAGATGACAAAACAAAAAAATCATGTGCCTCGTAGTATTTGGTTGCTGTCCCAATTGATTTTTGTTATATTCCCAAATGACAAAGACACAAATTTTTTGTTCCTTCCAAAATCGAAGGACAAAATTTATTCTCTCCGTCTCCGAAATAAAACACATAAGCAACTTCTAAAAATACCCACTCCCCCTGCATAAGTAATTTTTTATTCTTAATTATATTATTAAACTTATTATTATTATTGTTATGATTATTATTAATTATTGTTATAAATTTTCTACTTATTATTATTATTATCATCATTATTATTATTATTATTATTATAAGAAATTAATTATCTTATTATTATTATTATTATTATTATTATTATTATTATTAATTATGAGAAGGATAAAGTTGTCTTCAATTGGAATACCTATTCTTAAAAAAGTTAAAGATAGGTAGAGATTGGTTTTGTGTATTCCTCAAAATTTAAGAATAGATTTTCCTAATACATAGCTACTTTGGGTTTAGTTTCTAACCAAACATATGTTTAGTAATAAATTAGGAATAGAATAACTATTCCTTTAAAACAAACCGCTCGTTAGACTTTATAAATTAAGAGATAATTGTGACTTATTACGAAGTGTTTCATTTATTCAAATATTGATTTGTTTTTCAATGCTTTTATTTTTTAAAAATTTCTGATGTGCGTGATTAGTTTATTGATTGAAATAATCATATGCTAAATTAAATATTGAATATATAAAAGTTCAATTCCTTTAATCTTTGTATCAACTAGGAGCTTTTGATTTGTTGCCTCAAGAATTATTAACTTTTAGGAAGAGCATTCAACTAGATTGAATGCAACCAAATATGTTATATTATCTTATTCTAATGGCTTTCTTTTCTCAGTGTTATTGTTTAATTAAAAGTGGATTATTTCTAAGGTTGTTAAATAGTAAGAGTTAATCAAATTACGTGTTTTTTTATCAACTAAACCTAAGGAAAGACATGTATTTAACACTACATCGAATATATGATTGATGAAATAATATTCATATAGTATCGACAATAAATTGTAGTTCTGATGGTGGAAGTGATTGTAAATCAAGGTTTGCTTTGTTGATAATTTTCTTTACTATAAAATTTCGTATCATTACAACTCCCATTTCTTTAAATATTTATTTCTTAATGGTTGATAAACTAGAATTCCTCGTGGGAATGGCTCCTACTTTCCTACATTACATTTGTTTTATTACATGAATTTAACATTAAAGTTTGATATCGTTACTAGATAATTCCTAGTTTACATGTTTGTTACAAGATCTTTGATGCAAACTAAGTTACATAATAATCCAAAGATTAAAAAGTCTGGGGAGAAGTTAAACAAAGAAAAAAAATGGAAGTAACACAATATTACAGTTGGTGAAACAACAAAAAAATGTTAAATAATTTAATGTTATGAGAACTCGCCACTCTAATTTTGAATCAACAACCTCGTTACATTATTTTTCTAGATTTATACGCTAACGCTAATTTTGAGTTAAAAATGGATTAATCTATCTTTGGCCTACTTTTCAAGGCTTTGCAGAAGAGGACTCTCATAAACACGTAAAGAAATTTCACTTGGTGTATACGAGTATAATACCAAATGTAGTTACCAAGGAGTAAAAAAGATAACACATAGTATTGGCTCTACTAATTACTTGTGAGAAATGTCACCACTTGGAATAAGATGAAAACATTATTCTTGGAAAACATTTTCCAAGTCTCAAAAGCTACCATCATTAGAAAGGAGATTTGCAGAATTAGATAACATAGCAATGAAACTTTGTACAAGTGTTGGGAGCATTGTAAGAAGCTATTAGTAAGCAGTCAACAATACAAATAATGACCAATTCCTCATTTAGTATTTTTATAAAGGTCTTATATCAACTAGTGTAAATATGATCATTACTACTAATGGTGGAGCATTAGTTAATAAAATACCTAAAGTAGCTCATACTCTAATCATTAACATGCTGCCTAACTCATAAAAATTTGGTACTAGATCAACTATTCATCTCAACGTATAAATAAGGTAAATGTTTCTTCATTTGAAAGATGATTCAATAAACTAACTTCTCTTGTTCGTCAATTGGTTATAGGAAAAATAAAAGCAGCAAAAAGCTTGCGGAATATATTTGCTTATGGCACCCAACTGATATGTGTCCAATATTACAAGAAGATTTGGAAGAACAAGTAAATGTAGTAGGAGGTTTTTTAGGATAACCTTAATATCAATACAATTCATAATTAAACACGTACAACCATTAGATAAACCATCTTAATTTTTGGTATGGTAATAAACCAGTAAATCAATTGGCAACTAATTTTCAATAGAACAGGCAATCGTATACTTATAAGCAGCCACAATAACCTCAAATTCCCTCTGCGTAAGACTCAAAAATTTCCTCTGCTTCTGTTGGATATAAACCTCAGACAGATACTTTTTCTTATAGGTAGCTAGGAAATCTGTCCATACCAATATCGGCGGTTTCATTTGACTTCCTGTCATACTTTTCCATTTATTTAGAGCATCTCCCTGTAGCAAGCTTGCAGCGTACACAATTTTCTCATCATTCTCATAATCCATCTGATCTAATATCCTCTCGGTCTTTCTCAACTAAGTCTCGACTTCTTATGGATCCGTTGTTTCATAGAAATTCACTGTCTCATACATCTTGAGCTTATCGAACTGCCTCTCCTTCTTAACTGGGACCGGAGTAGAAGCCTACAACATTTGGCCCATAGCTTGGATAAATGCGTAAGTAAATGCCTAGAACAATCTAGGGTCAGGGTCTCTGAGCAAGGACTCCTAACTTAATTAGAGACAAGAAGAGTCGAACTGTTCAGCTTATCAGGTACTCGCAGATCTGGACTATATCAGGTATATCCTGTTCCTTTTTATTTTATTTTATTTTTTATTTATGTATTATTGTAATTTTATTGACATAATAATTTATCGTGCTAGTTTTACTTTTTTTCTCTGTAACTTACATCACTCTTATATTGTCTCATTTGTATGTGGATCTACCAAAAACAACCTCTCTATTATGTAGGAGTAAGGTTGGGCACTATCAGATCTCCCTAAACCTCGCTTCATTGCGAGACTTTGGATTGGTTGTGACGATGATAATGTTTTAAAAGGCACTATTGATCTTTTGCATGTTAAAACTGAAAATCAAATAGCTGATATCTTTACTACAACACTTTCTGAAGATAGATTATGTTTGTTAAGAAAAGAGCTTGGTATATGCAGATTATCTGATATTAACTCTATATGAAGATTCTGTGCTACTTCTCTTTGCAAATATTAGTAAGCTCCTTCCAATCTTTTTTTTGGTAGGCTTCGTTTAGTTTGGAAGGCTCCTCTTAGTTATAGGGTAGAAACTCATATCTTAAAAAAAAAGGTCGTTATTGAATAGTGTCATTTCAGCCTTTTAAATCTCATCAGCTAACAGTTTTTCGTACGTGATTGATAAAAGATACGCAAACGATCACACCTTCTCTAGTAACGTGCACAATTGTTCATCTTCACACAAAATCAACTTCTTGACATGCAAATTTTGCTTTTAAAAAAGTTCTGAATCTCTTAAATAATGTTGTGGCTATTTTGCTTGATTCTTTGCATTTGATGATATATTTTACTAACTGTTGAAAATTTATTAAACTTAATCTGTGAAATTTAATTATGTGATATGATATAATTGCATCCCAGTTATCTTACAAACAATAGGCTTCTTTCTTTAGAGGTCATAAGAAAGACTCCTTGTAATCATGATCGTGAGTAAGAACATATAAGGTTTACATGTATCTTTAGAAATCCTTTATTATTATTTGTATTTTGAAAATATCTATTATTGCTTGTCATCATCAAAAAGAGGGAGATGACTCTCCAGTTGTTTTTAAAAAGACAGTAACAAATCTAATAAACCAAATTTATAAGTTTTATCTTAAATAAAAATACTGCTTACAATTAAAATTTTAATTGCCTTTAGTTAATATTATGTTTTGGGTTAATTATAAAAATTACAAACTTTAGTCAATTTTACAGTATTAGATTGAACTTTAAAAAATGACGATAAAAGACTTGAACTTTCAATTTATTGTGAAAATAACCCATCATTAAGTTTTCTATTAATGTTGTTGACGTGGCCACCCACGCCAAAATTTTTCACTTGCAACATGTCTTTTTTTCTTAACAAATTATTTAATATTTAATAAACTATAAAACATAGAAACTAATTTAGTGTAAAATGGTAGTATGTTTGGTTTGATTGCTTTTGTATTTTGATTCTTGCATTCTCCTGTCAAAAGGACAGAATGATGATGAACGAAACATAAGCAAAACAAATATGAGGGAATAAAAATTATATATTCCATGAGATGTACATGTCCTTATATAATACAACAGCTTTACAAGATCACTACGTAAAAAATATGATCACTACGTTCTATATAACAAGGGATATGATCTCATTTAAAATAGTAAAGTCAATCCCTACAATTAAGTAAAAGATAGAGATTTTCAATACTCCCCCTCAAGTTGGAGCGTGAATGTTGTGAATGCCCAACTTGTCTCTCAAGCTCGTGAATTGGTCCTTCCCAAGTGGCTTCGTGAATATATTTGCAAGTTGGTAGTGAGTCGGCACGTACGAGGGACTGATCATCTTAGCTTGCAACTTCTCACGCACAATGTGGCAGTCTATTTCGATATGTTTGGTCCTCTCATGAAAACTGGATTGGCAGCTATGTGTAATGCATCCTGATTGTTGCAATATAATGGTGTAGGAGATTTCAGCAATACGCCTAAGTCTCGCAAAATGTAATGATGTCATTGCAGCTTAAGGCATGTGTTGGCCATGGCCCTATATTCCGCTTCTGCTGAGGAGCGGGAAACATTAACCTGCTTTTTCAATTTCCAGGACACGAGCGAGCTTCCTAGGAAAATGCAGTAACCCATGATGGATCTTCTGGTGGCACGACAACCGCCCCAGTCATAATCACAGAAGGCCTTCAGCTGAAGATTATTGTTGGACGCAAGTAATAAACCCTATCCAGGAGTCCCTTTTATGTATCGGAGAACCCTTAAGGCAGCATCCCAATGGGGTTTACGAGGTTCATGCATAAATTGACTTAATGTGTGAACATAGTAAACTAAATCCGGTCGTGTGACAGTGAGGTAGATCAACCGGCCAATCAAGCGACGGTATTTAGTGGGGTCTGATAGTGGTTTGTCGTCGTTAATGGATAGCCGGAGATTCTGCTCCATGGGAAACCAATCAGGACGGGCTCCAATAAGTCCAGCATCATCAAGAATGTCCAAGGCATATTTTTACTGAAACATAAAAATACCCTTAGAAGAGCGGGAGAATTCAATGCCAAGGAAATATTTCAATGTGCCAAGATCTTTGATGCGAAAGTGATCAAGCAATTGCTTCATAAGACGCTGTATTTCATCGACGTCGTTACAGGTCAAAAGGATATCATCGACATACAAGAGGACCATTGTGATAGATGTACCCACAATTTGAACAAATAAAGAATAATCTGCTTTGGACTGGCGACACCCATATCGCTGAATAGTGTCAGAAAAGGTCGAGAACCAGTTTTTGGAAGCTTGCTTTAGACCATATAGGGACCTGTTAAGCCAACATACCAGATTCTCCCCCTATCGGCTGTGACCGGGAGGCAAGTCCATGTAGACATATTCGTGCAAGGTACCATGTAAAAATGCGTTCTGAACATCAAGCTGATGGGTATACCAGTTTCGAGAAGCTGCAACAGAAAGCAAACATCGAAGAGTGGTCAGTTTAGCAGTGGGAGAGAATGTTTCTCGATAATCGATGCCCTCAACCTGAGTGTAACCTTTGGCTATAAGACGCGCTTTATAGCACTCAACACTGCCATCAGAATGGAACTTGATCTTGTAAACCCACCGACAACCAATAGACTTGTGATTCGGTGGAAGTGGGACCAAGGACCAGGTATTATTTTGCTCTAACGCATCTAACTCCGCAGCCATTGCATCACGCCACCGAAGATCTTGGACAGCTTCGGCATAGGAAGTGGGTTCCTTGTGGACAGTAATATTGGCAAGAAAAAGACGGTGTGTAGGTGATAATTTATGACAAGAAAGAAACTGAGATAAAGGATACCTGGAACCTTAGGAAGGACTGTCCGAGATAGAATGATTGGCTTGAGGACCCGTGTCATAAATGGCGTGCCAGGAAGGAGGCTTTCGTTCTCGTTGTGATCGACGTGGACTGGGCACAAGAGGGGTGGACTCATTCGGAAGAGACAAAAGCGAGGTTGGCTGGGAGGTATCGGATGAGTGAGAAGGAGATTCAGATGGTGGCAAAGGAGTGGAAGAGGAAAGTGACTTATGGGGAGTGTGAGAAGAGAGGGTGACGGGAGATGGTGATGGGGTAGGCGAAGTAAAAGGGGACATATCGTCGTCCAAGAAGGGAGAATGCAACGTAGGCGAAGATGTAGGCTAGTCTGGCAGTGAGGAAATGGAATATGGGAAAGTATCTTCGTGAAAAGTAACATCACGGCTGATGAAGAATGTGTGGGATGAAAGATCAAAGAGTTTATACCCTTTTTGGTTACCGGGATAGCCGACAAAAATGCACTTTCGAGCACGAGAGTCGAATTTTTGAAGGGGTTGGACGATGGTAGTGTAGCGGAGACAACCGGATACTTTCAGGTGATGGAGAGTTGGTGGTCGGTGGTAGAGTAGTTCGTCGGGAGTTTTATTGGCAAGAAGAGGTGTGGGAGTGCAGTTAATTAGATAGACAGAAGTAAGAACACAATCACCCCAAAATTGAAGAGGTAAATGTTCTTGAAATAGTAGTGAGCGGGCAACGGTGAGAAGATGACGGTGCTTACGTTCCACGACACCATTTTATTGTGGTGTGTAAACACATGTACGCTGGTATTCAATGTCATTTTGCATAAAGAAATCTCGCATGGAAGAAAATTCGAGCCCATTATCAACTCGGATAGCTTTAACAGATGAATAAAATTGAGTGTATGCATATGTGATAAAAGATTTGAGTAATTAAGAAGTCTCTGATTTATTCTTCATTAAAAACACCCAAATGCAGCATGTGTAGTCATCGACTATAGTGAGAAAAAAACGTACACCCGTATGAGACTCTATTTTATGAGGCCCCTATATATCACAATGCAAGAGATCAAAAGCAGCATTTGTATTGATTGTGCTGGAAGGAAAAGGCAAACGTGTTTGTTTTGCTAACGGACAAATGTCACATTTATTTGTAGGGACAACACTTTTATTGGGTAAAATGGAAGAAAATAATTTAAAGCGCTCGGTCGAAGGATGTTCGAGTCTTTTGTGCCAGATATCGGAAGTGTGTGTGACATGAAAGGTACGGGGAGTTGGTTTTATTGAAGGAGTGACGTAATACAGGCCATCACGTTGTTTACCCAAGCCAATCATCCTCCCCGAAGCCAGATCCTGCAAAAGGCAACCATGGGGAAAAAATGACACAGCAGTTAAGATCAGTGGTCAATTTGCTTGCTGATATGAGATTTAAATTAAAGTTAGGGACACACAACACATTATCAAGTGTAATTTGTGGGGTAAAAGGAATAGTGCCTGTGGATGTTATTCGTGCTGTGGTGCCTGTGGGTAAATTGACGGACGAGACAGTGGGTGGTGTAGTGTGTGAAAATAATGTAGGATCAGAGGTGATGTGGTCTGTTGCACCACTGTCCAAGATCCAAGGCTTTGTGATAGCAGAATTAATGGATATATTTTGAGAATGTGTAAACAGACCTGCAGCATTAACGAACACATCATTATTACCGGAGTTCGAGCTTTGATTTAGGGAAGCAACAGCACGAGCCAACTGTTGAATCTGATCTGTTGTGAAGCCAAGACCAGCGATGTTGCCACAATTGACGTCAGTCACCATTTGGGAATCGACCGCATTGGCAGTCGTGCGAGGATTCCCTTTAACGTTTTGCTGCGATTTCTTTTGCCTGCATCTATCCTCAGTGTGTCCTTTTTTATCGCAAAATTTGCAGTGATATTTTAAAGTCCGGCATTCCTCAATTGTGTGACCTGGCCGAGAACAATGATCACAAAATTTGCCTTTCTTTGAAGAATTATTTCCTGCACTTTGTATGGATGCTGCAATGGAAAAATTGTCAGTAACTTCAGAAGATAAACGATGTTGTGTTTCTTCCTGAATAATAAGTGAATATGCCTGGCGCACATTCGGCAGAGGAGTCATCATCAAGATGTTGCTGCGAATCGTCTTAAAACTCTCATTAAGCCCCATGAGGAATTGAATTAATTTGTCTTCCTCACGTTCATCACGGTGCGCCTTCATCTGATTGCAGATAGGACGAACTCGATAGGCATCAAGCTCTTCCCAGAGGGCCTTAATTTTTGTGTAATAAGCAGCCACCGTCATTGAGCCTTGAACCATTGTTGTTATCTTCTTCTGTACGTCAAATATGGCTGGGGCGTTTTTCTGGGAATACTGATCTCTGAGGTCCTCCCAAACTTCTTGTGCCGTCTTTGCGTGGACGATGCTTTCGCCGATGTGTGGTTCGACAGCATTGATGAGCCATGATAATAGGAGGCTGTTGGATTGCTTCCAGAGATTGTATTCAACGGGTTCTTCATCCTCTAACGGCGGTTGAATGGAGCCATCAAGGAATCCGAATTTGTTCTTGGCAGTGAGAGCATGAATGATGGATTTACTCCATGAGGGGTAGTTAACTTCATTCAGTTTAACTGGCACAATCACCTGTCCGGGCTGATCGGACGGATGAACAAATAAAGGAGAGGACGCATCCATCTTGATGAATGAGTGTTTTGCCTTGACAGTATTGTTGTTGTCGCTAGAAGACATAACGCGGAAGGGTGGTTTGGATCAACACCAGGAGCTTATTGCTCTGATACCATGTCAAAAGGACAGAGGGATGATGAACGAAAACAAATATGAGAGAATGAAAAGGTTGTATATTCCATGAGATGTACATGTCCTTAAATAATACAATAGCTTTACAGGATCACTATACAATATCACTACGTTCCATATAACAAGGGATTTGATCTTATCTAAAATGGTAAAGTCGATCCCTACAATTAAGTAAAAGATATATAGAGATCTTTAATACTCCCCCTCAAGTTGGAGCGTGAATGTTGTGAATGCCCAACTTGTCTCTTAAGCTCGTGAATAGGTCCTTTCCAAGTGGCTTCGTGAATATATCTGCAAGTTGGTAGCGAGTCGGCACGTATGAAGGACTGATCATCTTAGCTTGCAGCTTCTCACGCACAATGTGGCAATCTATTTCAATATGTTTGGTTCTCTCATGAAAAACTGGATTGGCAGCTATGTGTAATGCAGCCTGATTGTCGCAATATAATGGTGTAGGAGATTTCGGCAATACGCCTAAGTCTCGCAAAATGTAATGAAGCCATTGCAGCTCAAGGCATGTGTTGGCCATGGCCCTATATTCCGCTTCTGCTGAGGAGCGGGACACATTAACCTGCTTTTTCGATTTCCAGGACACAAGCGAGCTTCCTAGGAAAATGCAGTAACCCGTGATGGATCTTCTGGTGGCACGACAACCGCCCCAGTCAGAATCACAGAAGGCCTTTAGCTGAAGATTATTGTTGGACGCAAGTAATAAACCCTGTCCAGGAGTCCCTTTTATGTATCGGAGAACCATCCCAATGGGGTGGTTTACGAGGCTCATGCATAAATTGACTTAATGTGCGAACAGAATAAACTAAATCCAGTCGTGTGACAGTGAGGTAGATCAACCGGCCAATCAAGCGGCAGTACTTAGTGGGGTCCGATAGTGGTTCGCCGTCGTCAATGGACAACCGGAGATTCTGCTCCATGGGAAACCAATCAGGACAGGCTCCAGTAAGTCCAGCATCATCAAGAATGTCCAAGGCATATTTTCGCTGAGACATAAAAATACCCTTAGAAGAGCGAGAGAATTCAATGCCAAGGAAATATTTCAATGTGCCAAGATCTTTGATGCGAAAGTGATCAAGTAATTGCTTCTTAAGACGCTGTATTTCATCGATGTCGTTACCGGTCAAAAGGATATCATCGACGTACAAGAGGACCACTGTGATAGATGGACCCACAATTCGAACAAATAAAGAATAATCTGCTTTGGACTGGCGATACCCATATCGCTGAATAGTGTCAGAAAAGGTTGAGAACCAGTTTCTGGAAGCTTGCTTTAGACCATATAGGGACTTGTTAAGCCGACATACCAGATTCTCCCCCTGTCGGCTGTGACCGGGAGGCAAGTCCATGTAGACAGATTCGTGTAAGGCACCATGTAAAAATGCGTTCTGAACATCAAGCTGATGGGTATGCCAGTTTCGAGAAGCTGCAACAGAAAGCAAACATCGAAGAGTGGTCAGTTTAGCAGTGGGAGAGAATGTTTCCCGATAATCGATGCCCTCAACCTGAGTGTAACCTTTGGCTACAAGACGCGCTTTGTAGCGCTCAATACTGCCATCAGAATTGAACTTGATCTTGTAAACCCACCGACAGCCAATAGACTTGTGATTCGGTGGAAGTGGGACCAAGGACCAGGTATTGTTTAGGTGTAACGCATCTAACTCCGCAGCCATTGCATCACGCCACCGAGGATCCTGGACAGCTTCGGCATAGGAAGTGGGTTCCTTGTGGACAGTAATATTGGCAAGAAAGCGACGATGTGTAGGTGATAATTTATGACAAGAAAGAAACTGAGATAAAGGATACCTGGAACCTTGAGAAGGACTGTCCGAGAGAGAATGATTGGCTTGAGGACCCATGTCATAAATGGTATGCCAGGAAGGAGGCTGTTGTGCTCGTTGTGATCGACGAGGATTGAGTGCGGGAGGAGTGGACTCGTTCGGAGGAGAGAAAAGTGAGGTTGGTTGGGAGGTCTCGGATGAGTGAGAAGGAGATTCGGACGGTGGCAAGGGAGTGGAAGAGGAAAGCGAATTATGAGGGCTGTGAGAAGAGAGGTTGACGGGAGATGGTGATGAGGTAGGCAAAGTAGAAGGGAACAGATCGTCGTCCAAGACGGGAGAATGCAACGTAGGCGAAGATGTAGGCGAGTCTGACAATGAGGGAATGGAATATGGGAAAGTATCTTCGTGAAAAGTAACATCACGGCTGACGAAGAATGTCTGGGATGAAAGATCAAAGAGTTTATACCCTTTTTGGTTACTGGGATAGCCAACAAAAATGCACTTTCGGGTGCGAGAGTCGAATTTTTGAAGGGGTTGGACGACGGTAGCATAGCAGAGGCAACCGAATACTTTCAGGTGATGGAGAGATGGAGGTCGGTGGTAGAGTAGTTCGTAGGGAGTTTTATCGGCAAGAAGAGGTGTGGGAGTGCGGTTAATTAGATAGGCAGAAGTGAGAACAAAATCACCCCAAAATTGAAGAGGTAAATGTGCTTGAAATAGTAGTGAGCGGGCAACGGTGAGAAGATGACGGTGCTTGTGTTCCCGTGACACCATTTTGTTGGGGTGTGTAAACACATGTACGCTGGTATTCAATGCCATTTTGCATAAAGAAATCTCGCATGGAAGAAAATTCGAGCCCATTATCAACTCGGATAGCTTTGACAGATGAATGAAATTGAGTGTATGCATAGGTGATAAAGGATTTGAGTAATTGAGAAGTCTCTGATTTATTCTTCATTAAAAACACCCAAGTGCAGCGTGTGTAGTCATCGACTATGGTGAGAAAAAAACGTGCACCCGTATGAGACTCTATTTTATGAGGCCCCCATATATCACAATGCAAGAGATCAAAAGCAGCATTTGTATTGATTGTGCTGGAAGGAAAAGGCAAACGTGTTTGTTTT
>JANIPM010000172.1:163772-174584 GCA_027478405.1 Erythroxylum cassinoides
GACAGTGTAAGAATTCCAAGAAATGTACATGATGCATTCCAAGAACCTAAGTGGAAGGAAGTTGTACTTGAAGAAATAAAAGCTTTACTTGATAATAAAACATGGGAGATTGTGGATCTACCCACAGGGAAAAAGGTGGTTGGTAGCAAGTGGGTGTTCACCGTGAAGTATAGGGCAGATGGAGAGATTGAAAGGTATAAGGCTAGATTAGCGGCTCAAGGCTTTACACAAAACTATGGAATAGATTATGAGGAGACATTTGCTCCAATTCCAAAGTTGAACACAATTAGAATCCTTCTATCATTGGCTGCAAATTTAGATTGAGAACTCCATCAGCTTGACATTAAAAATGCCTTTCTAAATGGTACATTAGATGAGGAAATATATATGAGGATACCACCAGGTTTTGAAACCGAAGAAGGAAGGGGAAGAGTTTGCAAACTGAAAAAATCCTTATACGGCCTCAAACAGTCTCCACAAGCAAGGTATAAGAGGTTCAGTGACACTCTTTGCAGGTTTGGATACAAACAAGGAGAAGCTGATCACAAAATGTTTGTGAAGTGTGGAAAAAAGGGAAAGAAATCCATCTTGATTGTGTATGTGGATGATACTGTAATCACTGGCAATGACACTAGTGAGATCAATGATCTTAAACAAAAATTGAGGCTAGAATTTAGGGTAAAAGACCTTGGAGCATTAAGACACTTTCTTGGAATGGAGAGTGCTAGAAGGAAGGTATTTTCATATCTCAACCACAATAGATTCTTGATTTATTGGAGGAAACAAGAAAGATGGGTTGCAAACCTACGAGAACTCCACTGGAGATTCAAGAAAAATGAAGAAGATCCTCCTATTGACAAAGGAAGATATCAAAGGTTAGTAGGACACTAACCAGACCAGATATTGCTTATTCTATGAGTATTGTTAGCCAATTTATACACTCTATAACTCAAAGACATTTAGAGGCAGTCAACCATATTATTAAATATCTCAAAGGAAGTCCAAGTAGAGGATTAATGTTTCAGAAAAATGAGAAAAGAAGCATAGAAGGGTTCACGGATGCAGATTGGGTTGGTTGTATTGAAGACAGTAGGTCAACATCTGGTTATTGCACTAAACTATGGGGGAATCTTATCACATGGAGAAGCCAGAAGCAATCAGTAGTAGCAAGAAGCAGTGTAGAAGTAAAGTTTAGGCCAATTGCACAAGGAATTTGTGAAGTTATTTGGCTAGAAAGGTTGATGTAGGACCTACAGATCACCATTTCCTCTCCCATCAAAGTTTTCAATGATAGTAAATCAACCATCAAGATAGTGAAGAATCCAATTCAACATGATCGAACAAAACATGTTAGAATTGACAGGAGCTTTATCAAATGTGAAATAGAAGAAGGGGGTATTGATGTATCCCATGTCCCTACTGAAGCACAGGAAGCCAATCTCTTCACAAAGATCATGCCTACGCCTAGATTCGAGACAATTCTAAGCAAGTTGGGAATGAAAAATATCTATTCCTCAACTTGAGAGGGAGTGTTGGATAATTATCTTAGATAAGTTTAGTTAGCTTAGGAGATTATCTTCTTGTAGATAAGATGAGATACACTATAGATAGGATAAGTTAGTCTATACCAAAAATCCAGTAGTTTAGTAGTAATAGAATATATTATAGTCATGTATAAATTACATATAATCGGAGAAATAAAGTGGGTTTTCTTCTAATATTTTCTAAACCCCCTTGTTTCAAGCACACATAAGGAACCTGCTTATTCCCTTTTACTGGATATAGTGAAACACCTCATAAGCACCTTTACTATTAGTAAAAAGAAATCGGTTCTTTTAACAGTATTGGGACTGATTTGCTCTATCTATTAATGGCTAATAGAGCAAGTGAATCTTCTGTTCTCTGTGACTGGCAATAGATATGTGGTACATTTAGTACTTCGTGTTAGGTGCTGCTTGTTATAACTTGATTATGATCCAGATATTCCTCAACTTGCATTCCATGAAATGTTTGCTTATGCCCAGTTGGTAATTTTGCTTTTGAGAGTTTTATCTTGTATGGTGAATTATTAAGTTTTTGCAGGCATTGTAAGACTACTATTCTTCTGTTTGAAATTATTATCTTTGGGTTAAGCTTCTGTGAAGTTTATGTCTTGTATTTGTGCTTTAATTGCTTTGACAACTGGAGACCTATGTTATCGCGGATGTTTGTGCAGAATGTTTACTCGCAATATTGGTCCTGAACTAATGTCTCACTGAACTTTATAAATGAAGTTTGGAGGAACAATGAACTAAGACATTTGACCTGTGAAATTATTATTTTTTGTGATAAGACCACCACAGATCATACTAATAGTTGATCGTTAACTCAGGCCCTTATCAAGTGGTCAACGTGGGGAGATATATGAAGTGAATGGAGATCAAGCTGCGGTTATATTGGATATAACTAGTAAGAATGAAACAATTGAAGATAAGGATGAAAAACTTGTGGAGCAGGCCTTGAAGGCCCCAGTTTATTGGATAGATGGTACCTTCGCTTCTTACAATTGTAGGGTTTTGGTAACTACATGGGATTAAGTCATTGGATGAAATTAATGAGAATGAGCAGAAGAATACACGATACTCAAGCATCAAAAACTACTGAGATACTCACCTTGCCTTATCTGCTGTTGTGCCTGTAATAATCTGTGACATACTAAAAGGCTTTTTGATGCAATCTCTTGTGATAATGTGACCTTGTTATTTTTAAGTTGAACCTAAAAACAGTAGAATCTTAGTCAGAGTTTCTTGGTGTATTTGATTGAAGGCACTGATCCTGTCTCCTGGATTACTCACGTATTACTTTCATATGTTCCTGTGTGATGAACTTTTACTCTACTTTTTGGCATTCTACATATTTGTTGTTGAATAGGATTTGAAACTATAGACATCTGTTTTACATATCTCATAAGAAAGGGTATTTGCTTCTTGGGTGTATAGTTAAAGACATTGAGCATGACCCTGATGCCGAAGCAGAGGATTGCTATATAGCTATGGAGGCTTTGTCAGAGGTATGGATTCTCTATAAGATCCTCTATCGGCTATGTTTCTCGTTTATGATTTGCAATGTTTTTGTTTCTGTGCAGGTTTTGCATTCAGTGTCCCCCCTTATTGTCTATTTTCCAGATATCTCTCTGTGGATGTCTAAAGCAGTTCCTGAGTCAAATGACAGGGTGTTTATCCACAAGGTGCAGGAAGTGTTGGATAAAGTATCAGGTCCTATTGTTTTCATATGTGGCCAAAACAAAGTTGAAAGTGGGTCGAAGGAGAAAGAAAACTTTGTAAGTTCAAGATTTTTTATTAAGATAAAGTTACTTATGTTGAAAGGCTTTGCATTTCTTTTAACCTTGCATAAACTATGCATAGTATTATATCTTTCTCTCTTTTCCTAATTTTTCTTTTTGTATCTGATGTTGAACAGACAATGATACTCCCAAACTTTGGTCGTCTGGCTAAGCTGGTGAGTATTGAATAACTTCAAAAATTTCATGTATTATGGACAATAACTTATGATATTTACTTTCCTTGTTTCTCTACTGCATCTTTCTCTGTCTTTCTTATTTCTCTAAGCTGATGCAAATTTCCAATGCTTCTGTCTTCCAGCCTCTCTCCTTGAAGCACCTTACAGAAGGTCTTAAAACGACAAAGAGATCTGATGATAATAAATTAAACAAGCTCTTCTGTAATGTTTTGAGCTTATATCCCCCAAAGGTAGTTTGGTAAAGTATACTTCAGACTTTCATGTCCTGTACATTCTGATTAATGTCTTAAAGGCACCATTATCCATTATCTGAGGATTTAAGGTATTGGAGCTATAAGCCAATTTTGATATGAGTTATGGGTCTGCTATTCAGGTTTTTCTACCCGTTCCAATCATTTTGAGGATACAGTCCATGATGCTCTTTTTGTGCCTCTGGAAATTAGAATTTGATACTAGATTGAAGCTTTTTTTTATCTTTTTCAAAACATGGGGGGACCTAAGTATCTAACTGTGGGTAATTGGGAAGATAACAATTACCAGTTTGGGTTCATATTTATTAAGAGTAATATCTGATTCATTATTAGTTGTATAGAGTTTGTTTCTATATGACAGCTGGACTTCTACCACAGGTTTCAGTCTGTTTGATAACCAGATAATTTTGAGGTTTTCCTGACATTTCTATCCTTCGTTGCTTTTACAGGAGGAAGAACTCCTTAAAACATTTAATAAACAGATCGAAGACGACAGGAGAATTGTGATAGGAAGGAGCAATCTGAATGAACTACACAAGGTAGAAGCTAAACATTAATCTGGATTGTGGTGGTGTTTGCCAGAGTTTTGTTGGTGTGGGTGGGTTTGGCAATCACTGTTGCATTTAGCAGGCAATTTGATAACCCAGTTTCGTATTTTTATTATTTTTACCTGTTTGTGTTCCACAATGCAGGTTCTAGAAGAAAATGATATGTTATGCATGGACCTGTTGCTTCTAAGTACTGATGGTGTAATATTGACTCGACAAAGTAAGAAAACCAGAACTTAAAATTCCCAAATATCATCTTTATATTATTGGTTCTATATTTCTATTTTCATATGTCATAATCATAGAGAAAAGATAAAAGGAAGAACTGTGTTAACAACTTGAGTTCTCTTTCAGTTATTAATCATGTGAGTTGTGTTTTTTCCTTTTTTAGTATAAAGGAAACAGTTACCTCGGTGTGCTTCATCACTTTGACGTTTGGACTGCATTGTATGTTTAGAAGTCTGATAATTGCCAGTTTTAATTGTAAAAAAGTTGAAATATTTTAGTTTTCAAAGTTATGGTAATAATATTTACCATTTACAAATTACCAATAATAATAGTGGGTAGGAGGGATTTAAAGTTGAGAATTTGTTTGTTTACTACCAGGACTGAATTATTTTTCAGATGATTTAACAAAAAATTTGAGGAGAACATTTGCATTCCAAAGTACTTCTAATCTCTAAATTATTTGGAAGTGGGGAAAATTTTTCAGTTTTAATGTAGTGCTTTTTCATTGCACTGGTTGTAGATGACATTACCTGTTGAAACTTTGTCGACAGGGGCTGAAAAAGTTGTTGGCTGGGCTAAGAATTATTACTTGTCATATTGTCTGTTTCCATCCATAAAAGGGGATCGGTTGTCGTTGCCTCGTGAAAGGTGTGTGTCCTTCATACCATTGATATTACTAAGTTTTGTAGTCTTGAGGCTAATTGCTATTCTTTTAACATGAAGCCTCGAAGTTGCAATTGCGAGGTTGAGGGAGCAAGAAACCGTAGTACAAAAGCCAGATCAAAACCTGAAGGCATGTATTTACACATGGTGTAAAAGTTGTTCTCTTATCTCGCGATATTAGGAGTTGGATGAAAACAGTGCCCCTAAGGTTTAGTGCTTATGAGAATTGCCTATCATTGCACATTGTACCTATTTCTAATGATTAAAATTATCAGCAGAACCTTGCTAAGGATGAGTATGAAAGCAACTTTGTTTCAGCTGTGGTACCTCCTGGTGAAATTGGTGTCAGATTCGATGATATAGGTGCTCTTGAAGAAGTGAAGAAGGCATTGAATGAGCTTGTCATTCTTCCTATGAGGAGGCCAGAACTGTTTTCTCATGGAAATTTGTTGCGGGTATTAATATTTTTTTCATAGACTGAATTTGAAATTTACAGTGTTGCCTTGAAATTTTTTCAATGGATAATGGTGTGAAGTTTATTCCAGCCTTGCAAAGGAATATTACTTTTTGGGCCTCCTGGAACTGGAAAAACCATGATTGCCAAAGCTCTTGCCACTGAGGCTGGGGCAAATTTCATTAGCATAACTGGTTCGATTCTTACATCAAAGGTACACTGAATGATGTTGCTTGTACTCGTGTGGTTCTTTGGCTATATCCATGCCTTTTATAGTTGTGCTGTTCATGACTTCATTTTATATTTGGTTATCATGTGTTCATTTAGTTTGGATGACTTTAAACATATTGGAATGGGTTACAAATCTGAAATTGATATTTTGTTTCAAATCTAAAACTCATTTTAGTCATGAAGGTTTGCTCTGCCTGTTTAGAAGAAAATGGACCTATATTACTTCAATTCGGTAAAATTTCTTAAGGGTTAATATCGCTACTTTCTTCCTGAAATATGAGGGGAAATAATATTTCCCAAATGGACATATACCATTTAGAACTGTAGAATTGCCACCAAAAGCCGCAATGGGTTTTGAACTAACGTCTTAATTCCACCAATCCTTTAGCACTATTGCTGAATGTGTCAATCTGTGTACCTCAAGGAATATGGTGATATTAGATTAGTGGGGACATTTAATTTCTATTCAGCATCTGCACACACTCCTCAATTAATGGCTTATGAGCATTTGATAATTGCCAATTAAGCAATGAAGTTTGACTGAACATTTTCTTAGGCAATTTGGTGATGATCTGGAAAGAGCTTGAGCAGTTTAATTTCTTTTTTTTACATTATGTACTAATTGTTTTTGCAATTTGTTTGACAGTGGTTTGGAGATGCTGAAAAACTTACAAAAGCTCTCTTCTCCTTTGCCAGCAGACTGGCTCCTGTTATTATATTTGTTGATGAGGTCAGTTCTCTCTCTATTGCAATATTTAATTATCATTCAGATGCAAATTAAGAAAAATGATTGTAGTTCTGTATTAACGTTTGATCCTATATTTTAAAACGTACTGAAATTTAGGATGCCAATATTATCAAATTGCTTGATGAGATAGAAAATCTGTTTATCTGTGCTAATATCTCCTACATTCACTTCATCATCGGTATTCTCATTGTAATAAATAATGAAAGTCCATTTCCATTTCCTTCCTAGTTCATGGTAATTTAAGCAGTAATGGTTCTTGTTCTCTTAAATTTTTAAAGCAATATTTGCTTGTAAAGATATTGAATTATGGTTGGACTTGCTATAAGTACAATGTTGTATGTTGGATTCTACTACTCAGGTAGACAGTTTGCTTGGCGCTCGAGGTGGTGCTTTTGAACACGAGGCTACTAGAAGAATGAGAAATGAATTCATGGCTGCATGGGATGGACTGAGATCAAAAGATAGTCAAAGAATTCTAATCCTTGGTGCCACAAATAGGCCATTTGATCTTGATGATGCTGTTATTCGTCGTTTGCCAAGAAGGTAAAGTTGCATCGAAAGTTGACATATATCTGATTGTGATTTTTAATCGTATGTTCTCCCTTGAGTTGAAGCTTCTTGTCTCTCTTATTAGTGGAATTAACATTTTTCCTTATGGTCTATTATAAATTGCTGTTAAGGATATATGTGGACCTACCTGATGCCAAAAATCGCCTGAAGATTCTCAGGATAATTCTTGGACATGAGAATTTGGAACCTAAATTTGAGTTTGAGAAACTTGCAAATGCAACTGATGGGTATTCTGGAAGTGATTTGAAGGTAATTTTTTGATGGTGAGGGTACTTGATTGAGTGTTTATGTTTCTACTTTTTCACACTTTTATCTTGCAGAATCTCTCCATTGCTGCAGCATATCAGCCAGTTCAAGAACTTCTTGAAGAAGAAATGAAGGTAACTTGTGCTTTTAAATAAAGCTTATGATGGTTTAAGTTCTTCTTCTTAGGTAAGTTTTTTTTTTTCATGGTATATTGTGTTGTGTCAAAATTTCACCGGTGAGGAATATATGTTTGATTTTTTGTGCTTCTACTTAATGATGTATGTTTATGGAAACTATATGATAAAATTACAATTGAGATAGAGAGAGAATTGAGTCGTCAAAGTTTTTCTCTAATTAAATTATAGACTGATTGTTCTATCATTTGATGTTATGGCTTGACTAGATCAGGTAGAAAGGGTTTCCATTCCCTCAAAAATCTAGTATACCTGACAGTAGAGTGTGTTTCCATTTCCTGCCTGTGCTGTTCAATGTTGACTCGATTCCCATAAGTGGAAGACGTGTAGTCTGA
The DNA here is from genome assembly GCA_027478405.1 of Erythroxylum cassinoides. Classification (NCBI taxonomy): domain Eukaryota; kingdom Viridiplantae; phylum Streptophyta; class Magnoliopsida; order Malpighiales; family Erythroxylaceae; genus Erythroxylum; species Erythroxylum cassinoides. The sequence continues at coordinate 171,760 of JANIPM010000172.1, forward strand.
CACTGGTCTGGAAGTAGTTCATCGGCACTAAGCATGACCTGAACAGAATATTGCTATTCCAAACACCATGGGATATTTCAGTTATCTCTTATATGCCTTTGGAACCTGAAGAATAAAAGCAGTATATAGTCATGTGCATTAAAACAACATAGGTTTGCTTGAAGTTAAGGTCTTGTATAATTACCTCAGACATTTGGGCCATACGCACTTCCCAGCAAGGAAGAATGACATATTCAGTCTAGTGAAGACTGTGCATAAACATGCTCACAACATCTGTGTTTAGAAGGCATTCAGTCCAGTGAAGATTGTATGCATAAACATGCTCACAACATCTGTGTTTAGGAGGCATTAAGTCTAGTGAAGATTGTATGCATAAACATGCTCACAGCATATGTGTTTAGTAGGCATCATCAACTTTATACAGCTGAAGATCATTCTGTAGTCAAAACCATTTGCTGGTTCTTCATTCTGGTTTATATATAATCACTTTGACCTACAGGGAAGCAAGGGTGATGTAGCTCCAGCTTTAAGGCCGCTTAAATTTGATGATTTCATTCAATCAAAAGCAAAGGTAATATCTTTGCTTAATTTTTTCGAGTCCCATCGTTATTCTGCAGATAATGCAAAGGGATATGCAAGCATGAAGTGGATCAGGCAGATATAGTCATCCTGATTAAAGTAGGCATATGAAATTTATTTTGATGGGGATTACCTGGTTTGTAGATATGAAATCACAGTCCTTTCCAATTTTGGTATTTCATTTCTTTTGAAAAATCCTGCTTCTTAATCATTATAAATGTCTTGTCAGACAAGTAGAATGAATTTGGAGAAACTGTGACTGAACAACTTTCTGCTCACTTCCTGACTTGTTTTTTTTTTCCTCTCATGCACATTTAGTACATATGGACATTCCTTAGAGGCTAGAGTGCTAATCCTATACCATTGATAATGTCTTTGGTGTCTACAGGTGGGTCCATCTGTGGCATTTGATGCCTCGAGCATGAATGAGATGAGAAAATGGAACGAACAATACGGAGAAGGCGGCAGCCGGAAACACTCACCCTTCGGTTTCTGAAGTTGATATAACCGGATCAACTTCATTATTTAGGAAACTAGCTTGTTTTCATGAGTAAGAACAAAAACCTCCCTCTCCATGCATTTCATGTTCAAATGGATGCAGCAGCGGGGGCGGCGGCTTCATTAGTTAGTCCATGAGATGGTTGGCAATGTATCCTTTATTGTCATCATACTCTCCCTGAAAGTCTTGGGCGGCATACCTTTGTGCTAGCATTTTACATCCATGGTGATATTTTTCTTATTTAAATATCAATCATTTAAAACTGAACTAGATATACATGGATGTATTTGTAAATATTAAATTAAATTAATATGTATTTATTGTACAATGATATATTTTTATTACAATTCTTGATAAGCAATGTCTAAACTGCCAATAAATGTAGGTTAGATCACCTGTGCTAGTAACTTTGGTCCTATTCTGTTTTACATTTAAAACGTCGACGTTTTCATTTTAACCAAACCAGCGTTCACGTCTCAGCTTATTTGTAGCCAAGTCGATTTGTTCTATCTTTGATTTTGTTTTCTGCCTCAATTCTTTCCTTCCCCTTAAATTCATGGAACATGTCAGATCGAGCTTTGTGATTCTTAAAGGCTGAGGAATGCTCTGCCACTCTCTCGCTTTCGGTTTTTCCATGATTCTCACATACCTTTTCTCTCCCACTATCTCGCATTTGTTTTTTCCACTTTGTCGTACACTTACTTTCAAAAAGCTTGGGTTAATTCATGAAATGTGTACTGAACGCTTGAGATATGCTCTTTGTCATTTACTCACTCTCTCTTGACCTTTTCTTGTCTACTTCACCGGTCTCTTCCATCAGCAACAAACCCCAATATGGCTTTGAAGTCCTTTGATTCGTTACCTTCTTCTTTCTTACAAAGAACAACTCTTCTTTTCGTTACTTTCTTCTTGTCTGATTTGATTTAGGAGAGAATTTAGGCTTTTAATTTGTTTTGTGGTGTTTTGCATTACATGTTTTCGGCTCTCTCTGTGAAAATATTCTGCCTTTTTAAAAAGTAGTTTAAGAGCTATCAAACACGCCTATTTTTGATCATCTCATTCCATTTTTATCTCCTCTCATTAGTTCAATGACATTTTCTAGTTGCCCCTATGTCACGTTGCTTTCTGGGCTATTGTTGGATTTTCTTGACCAAAGTGATCATCGTGGGTGTTACCATGTTATTGCTCGAATTGACTCGACTACCCCATGGCATTCGCACTTATAGTAAAGACCATAAGTGCTAGGATTCAATTCTTGTAGGTAGGCAAATTAGGAGATATCATATGGATAACAATATAGATAAGTTTGGAGATTAGTGAAAACGATGGAGGTGAAGTACATTTCTGGTTTGTGCTGTAGTAGACCAGAGCTTTTTTTTTGGTTTACTCATTTAATTCGGCTTCATGCAACTTGAGTTATTAACGTCTGCTTACACAATCTCTCCCTTTTACCTAGTTTATGCTCCTTTGTGATTGTTTCAATGGAGAATGCGAAAGCTATATATGTTTGTGTTCAGGAGATGTGAAGGACTATAGAATCACAGTAGGTGGAGTTTCTAACAACTATAAATGAAATCTATGGAAGATTCTGTATCTTTCTTTTATAATATGTATAAATATACACACACATTTATATATATATACAGAGAGAGAGAGAGGGAAATGGTTTTTGGGGTTTAAAGCTTGTATCCTTTTCACCGGATTACAAGAAAGCTTGCATCTCTTCAACCAACTTTCTTCAAATATG
>JANIPM010000172.1:183521-194678 GCA_027478405.1 Erythroxylum cassinoides
GAGGCATAGATACAATTCTATCTCCACGAGCAACAGCAGCCCAGGTGTTGAGGAACGTAACTACTGATGAGGCATCAGCTATCTTGTGGGACAGACCAATCCCAACAATCATACCACCACAGTCGAAGTAAGTGACGAGAGCAAAAGCAACTAGATCAGTGGGTTTGCCAACTTCATGGGGGATCAACTTGTTGAGATGATCGCAATATGGAGTTTGAAGAACTTGGACCATGGTGCATCGGACCTTAGCTTCGACGAGAGGAACTCCCTCGTCGTTGCAGTCTATGTGAGAGTTACCTACGATACGCCCCGCAAAAGGGTAAAAAAGGGTTAAGGTCTGAGACAAGGATTTCTTCACCCTTTGGTACCTTTCTGTATTGGTGATGTTGGACTTTCTAGGATAGAAGAGGAACCAGGTTGTGATAACTCCAACCATGACTTGATCAAGAGATGAGAATTGGCAACGACGCAGATGATTAGGGGTTGGAGAAGATGGCTTCACCATACTTTGAGAGATCTTATCCACATGAATCATCATTTTCTCCAACAGATCTTCAACAAGGGCTTAGCTTCTCGCTTTGGAGGTCTTCAATGAGAGGATGCAATTGAGCATGGGATTTTATTAACAGGGCAATTGAATGAAAGTCAAATCGCTACATGATCGTGGTCGATATCATAATATTGGATCTAAAAAATCTACAAAGATATGGGAAAAGTGGCCTCTTAGTGGATGGCTATTGAAAAGTTTTGTCTCCAATAATTGAAAGAACAGGGGATTGTTGAGTGGGCCTGGAATTATTAAAGATGAAAGCATCCAACTTAGCCTCCATGGAATGCCATCAATTACAGATTTTTTTATATAGCTCTGGCAATTGACATTAGGATACATATGTGTGAGCTTCAAAATATACCCAAGTCGTCAGACGACAATTGACAACAACAGTTGGATCCTACTAATGAAAGATAGCCGTTTGTTATTTCAATTGTCCAAATTTCTTATCTGCGCTATAAGTAGTCTTTTTTAGTATGTCTATAGGCTTCCTACCTTGCTTTAGTGAACCAAGAGATAGAAGCTCTATCTACTTCAAAAAAATTTAAAATTTATCTATGAAAGAAAGATTAAAAATTTTAATTTTTTTGCATATTGAGTGATACTCTCAATAGCCATTTTTCAACAAGTTCAAATTAAATTGTTGAAATTTGGTTTTCAAATAGTAGGTCTAGCAACACTTATTGCAATTTTTAATGTCATGTAATTAATTATCAAGAAAACTATACAAAATTTAAAACCTTATTCTTCGTTGAAATTTTACTAGGCACGAGATCTGGCTTATTCCTCTCTCTCTCTATATATAATGATAATAGCTTCAAGGTTTAATTACATTACATTTATATATAAACATGTATTACAATAAAAAGAAAGGGCACAAATATGATTAATATTTAACAATTTATAAGTATTTTTATAAAATGTTATATGTAGTTTGTCATTAAACATTGTCATTATTATGCGATTCTTTATTAATACATCTCTTGAGATTTAACTTAATTTAAAATGTTTCTTATGTTTTTAAATATATTTATATACTTAATTATTATTTTTATTATATTTTTATGATTAATAATTATGTTAATAGTGTAATTTTATTTTTAGGATTAAATAATAAATGTTAATCTACATCTTTAGCCATTTAAAATTGACTTGTTGACTTCGAATCAAGTTGGCAGTCGAACAAAAATTCTTTAGGTTCTTTTCCCTTTTCTTAAAACTTAAAACTTTTCCAAAACCCTAAACCATACCTTATTTGCCAGCTTTAAATCATTTTGGGGGTTTTATTAATTATGTGTTTTTTCATATAATTTATCTAACGCCAAGAAACGACTGCCAAGTGCCAACTTCCTCCACCTTTGCTTTCATCGTTAGTAGTGTTTCCTGTCTTCTGCTCACAGGGAGCAGTCCAACTAGCCGGCCTGCGCCTCTTTTCTGTAAACTTACAAAAGGGTAAATCTGCAACATTTCATTCATTCTTTTTCTTTCTTGTCTGGATATATTACCTAATTATGAGGGATCTCAATTCAACGAAATGGATAAAGCTTAAAGTTTTTGTTGGGGTTTAACTTCAGCTACTGGTTCTCTTACTTGTTACTGTTGACATTAGTTTTCATGTCATGTATGTGAATGTTCATGTCTGTTTCAGTGGATGATGAGGAACAAGGTTTTACCCGGTTGAATGATGATATCAATTCCTACCTTCGCATTGTGGGAATGCTATTTTTGGATTGTTTTTATTGTGATTTGAGACTATTCTATGTTTGACTAAATCCTTAAATTCTTGCTAGCTTCTTCGTGGTCAAATTGAGCTCTGGTGTGCTGATTAAGAATCTCATTTTCAATTGAATGATGAGCTCTTTTCTGTTTTACATATATAAAAAGTAAATATTTTTTGCTTGCTTGCTTCCTGACAGTGCTGGTAGAACGGAAATAAAGTTCAGGTGACATTGCTTTGGTGGCAACTTTGTGTGAACCACTGCTCAAAAAGTTTAGTTCATGACAAATGTTGTCGCATTTATTATATCGTACTTGTCATAGTAGTAGCAGGAGTTTTCTTAAACCATGTGTCACCTCATCTCTCTCTCTCTTCATCCATACAACCACCTCTCCCTGCCCAGATAACGCCAGTATCATTGTAAACTTTAATCCTTTTTCATGTTCTTCTTCCTCAATTTACCAAAATTTCCCTCCCAAGTTTGAAGATGTTTTTGTAAATAACAATCACCATTACTCAAATTTGAAGTTTGTTAGAGGAATTTCAACTTTGTCAAGCTCAGAAAACAACAAGGAGAATGGAGATAAAGAAGAATTATTAAAAGGAAAAGAGTCGACATCATGGATTGATTTGTATTTGCCCACACAAACTCGCCCTTATGCTCATCTTGCTCGACTAGATAAGCCCATTGGTACTTGGTTGCTCGCTTGGCCTTGTATGTGGTATGATTGTTATGTTTTTATTAAAGTTGTTTTCTTTCAACTTTAGTTTCTTCATTCCATTATTTATAGTTTTATAATTTCTTAAATTGATTCTAGCTTAGATTGATGAAAGAAAGTTTTGCCTGTCTAATTTGTCATTCTAGGTCTATTTCCTTGGCAGCATCCCCAAGTCACCTACCAGATTTTAAGATGATGATGCTATTTGGTTGTGGGGCTTTGCTTTTGAGGGGTGCTGGGTGTACCGTAAATGACCTCCTTGATAGAGATATCGATATAAAGGTAATAATGATGATTAATTTTTTCCAGGGGAACTTCTAGATATCTTTGCATATGCAAGAGCAATTATTCATTTTTCTGTGAATAGATACTGGAAATGTTCACATTGTATATGCTTTCTTGATCCTATTTAAACTTTCTATCATATAGTTTTGGTAACCATTGGGTTACGGTAGAAGGAATCAGGATTATACTATAAGGAGTCTTGATACATATTCCTGCACATGGTAGACGCCATGCCTAGTTCTTCTTGCTTATTCAATTATCCTCACTTTGTAAAACTTTCATTTTTCCCCCTCCCTTGGTCGTTGGTATACTCAAAAAGACCTAAAGGTAAAACAAATGGTACAGCTTGTTTTCTTAGATAATGACTATTTATGTTGTAACTAGATTTTCAAGGTGCCTTCTAGCCCAACTGATTGGCACCAAGGATTTGTCATATTTGTATCTTGTTATAATTTTGCTTATTTTTTTTCACATCAATATCTCTGTTTTGTACATTGTAAAACATGGATATATACATACCCATCAGTGCACCTCTTGGGATTTGGCCCGCTAATAGGAAGATACTCCTACCTCCCTATCTCCCTACAGTAGCCAACATGATGCATTTTTAATGTTTCTAACGGCTTTTGAATCATTGGTCAATAAATATATGTTAATGATGAATCTTTTCTTAAAACTTCCATATATGTCTGTGCTATATTTTGAATGAATCTAAGAACCTTGGATGCAGGTAGACCGCACAAAGTTAAGACCAGTTGCAAGTGGTCTTTTGACTCCATTTCAAGGGCTTTGTTTTCTTGGTTTTCAATTGCTTTTAGGTCTAGGGATTCTCCTGCAGCTCAACAATTACAGGTTTGTGTGCCCAACAGTAAAAGAATAATGACTGATTATGCCTATAGACAATGTTATCTGACTTGTAGTTGTATTCTGTAAGTGATGCTATTTCTGACACGCTTTCTTAGAGTGATTACTTTTGAACAAGGACAGAGTTGCCCAAGTTTGTCTGTGCCTTACTTTTCTGTACCTATTTCTCTTTTCAATCAGAGTTGAGTACTGCAGTTAATTGCAGATTTAGACATCAGAATACAACTGATTGGAACTTGAACTTTATGCCTAATGCCAACTTGGAGGCTCATACTCTATCTACACTATATCCACAATTATACCTGTCATGTTGAAGGTGCCCACCCTGTTCCTACATCGAGGAAGGTTGTTTTGTATTATGGTGAAGCCATAGGCATTAGTGATGAGCAGATTACTGAATTATATTTAGGCATTGCTAAAAAGTGACATGGTAGGAGGTCAGTGTAATTGTGCATCTCTTTGGGTATTTCAGTGTAATTGTGTATCTCTTTGGGTATTTCTAGGGATCAGTCATTTGACTGTTGGGGCATCATATAGACAATGAATGCATCATCCTTTTGTTGCTGACACATTATTGATGTCTGATTAAACGTTGCACTAATTTCTTTAAGTGCTTGATTTAATCTTGTTGTAGCTTAAAATGTGCATTTAAATCAAGCTTGTGCAATCTTTTGAAATAATCACCTCCTTGATTATTTGTTACAGCCGTGTTCTGGGAGCTTCATCATTATTGCTAGTGTTTTCCTATCCGCTCATGAAGAGATTGACATTTTGGGTAATTTTGTTTTAACATATGTTTTGCTTTCATTATATATGCATAAGGTTTTTTTTTTTAATTTGTGGCATTTGGTCCGGAGTTTCACGGACTGACGTCTCTGTTGGATTTTTGCTGCAGCCTCAAGCCTATTTAGGATTGACATTTAATTGGGGAGCTTTGTTGGGTTGGTCTGCAGTTAAAGGAAGTCTAGACCCCAGTATTGTATTGCCACTGTATGCTGGTGGATTATTTTGGACCCTTGTGTATGACACAATATATGCTCATCAGGTACTCTACAGCTTAACTTAGATCTTTATGCTGCAAGTTTAAATATTCTTTTACTTCTAATTTCATCCACATATAACAGTCTTCCATCAATATCTTAAAAATGATATTATTCCATTTTAGGATAAAGAAGATGATTTGAAAGTGGGCGTTAAATCTACCGCCTTGAGGTTTGGAGATTCAACTGGGATATGGATCAGTGGATTTGGAATTGCCTGTATAAGTAGTCTTGCTCTCAGTGGATTTAATGCTGATATTGGTATGGTCTTCTTTACATGCCTAACATTCATTGACTGTAGTTGGCTAATGATAACCTTTCTCTCATTTTCTTTCTTGTTCGTGATTTAAAAATGGATTAGGGTGGGCATTTTATGCGTTTTTGGCTGCAGCAGCTGGACAATTAGCTTGGCAGATATGGACTGTTAATTTATCAAGTCGTGCTGATTGCAATAGAAAGTATGTACCTTGCTTGTTTTGGGCCTTCTGCTTCTGTTAAGTGGTATGTCACGTGGTATTATTTTCTATTTATGAGAGGCAAAGAGAGAAATGGAGAAAAACTGGGTTATGTACATGAGAAGGGTTCAATGGTAACTTAGGTGGGAAAGCTGAATGGATATCCACAATTCATGAACCACTTTTATACTGGATGACCAAACTTACTAAAATTTTGATATAGGTTTTCAATCTAGTAACATTCTGTTACAAACTATTTATGATGGACTTGAGTGAATTTCTCTTACAAGTAGAACTTCAGGTAGGTAAATTGATCAAAGTCGATATACAAGTACTTCTTGACAACTTCAGAGTCCAGTTATACCTGCTTTGAGCTTTTGAAGTGATATTACATTAACAGATATGCATATGTTGGCACATACGGGTGATATAGATTGGAATGAGAATTACTTGGTACAGATTCTGGATTGTACTATGTTTGATTATGTTGACTAGGAGATAGGAAACTGAGTGATTGATGATGAAGAAGCAACATGGCTTGTTATTCCCATTGCTCAGTTTATAATCTTTTGCGGTATGGCATCTTTTAGCTGTTCTTCATCTGACTAAACTTGAATGGCATTGAATTGATGGCAAGTAGGTCAGCACTTGCATGTTTGAATTTGAGTTTCAAAGTTTAGAATACTGTTGCTGCACAAGGACCTGATTAATTCGACCACTGTTCAATTTAAGATGATAAGTTTATCAGCTTCCAGGATAAGAGAATGTTATACTTACAAATTAATATTTTATTGATTTCAGATTTGTATCAAACAAATGGTTTGGTGCTGTTGTCTTCAGTGGTATAGTTTGTGGCAAGCTCTGGTCTTAGTCATATAGCTTTCTGTAAGTACTGTAAAACTTCCTGTAACTCTGACGCATCAATGAGATGGTTATCTTTCCATTTACAATCTTTCCCATCCCCCAGTTTCTTTCCTGCTTCCACGTAGAACAGCTTGGTTTTGTTTTCTGTTAGTTTAACGTATTCTTTGTCCCTTGCTTGAATTTGCAGATAACTTGGGTTCTAAATCATTGAGACCGGAACAGATTTCCTCAGGATCAAGGTTGCTTGTGCCTTTATTTGAGCCTCAAGAAGCGCCTAGGAGTGCACCTTGTGTTATGTCAGAGCATACAAATCAAGAAATTCATGGGGTCATCCATGCGACTTCATTGCATATGGATCTGAGAGATTGTGTCATATACTGCATACGAGGCTTTAACAGTTGAGGATGATGCTCTTTATAGTGCTTTTCAGCTTTCATACCATGTACTTGTTAAGGGTTCAAACAGTGGTGGCTTAAATTATGTTTGATTAAAATTGTACAAAATTAAGTGAAAGCTTTTCATTTTTTGGTACTTACTGCTAGATGGAAAAAAGATGAGTGTCTTTTGTATTGCAGAGTATTAATATAAATAATACTGGACATTTGTCCATTGCATAACTTGCCAAGATTATGATATACCTTCAGGAATGGTTTTACTACGCCACAAGCCTTTAACAGGTGAAATTACTGTAAATATGTTCAATTGCTCCAACATTGTCTTGATCGAGGAGCTTTCTTGGATCACGAGTGCCATCGAAATGCTTTGAATAAGGGGAACAGATCCTCAGTCAATATTACCTTATCTTATTCTGTTTATGAAATTTTAACTATTTATTTTGTGAGATTCACGTAAGGTCTACGCGGGACTTACACAAAATTTACATAAATAAACGGTTGAGATTCATTGGAAACAATAAAACACCATAATATTGGACAGGAGATCTGGATTCTTGAATCAGGTACCTTCATACGAGACCTATTTGTGCCATCCCCCGAAGCAGTGTTGATACTATAAATAGTTATTGAGATTTTTTACTGCATTTTCTTTGACAGACGTTAATATTATTAAAAAATTCAACTTTTATAAAGATTTGTGTGTGTGTTCTCGTGTATTTATATGCAATCAAATCTGGTAAACTTGGAGATACCGTATCTCTACACAACCGACTTGAGGACGATGGGGTGTCTCTGACCATGGATTATAGTAATAATTATTTTCTAATTAATCCTACGTAAATTATAATTACCATGACTGAATATTATAAATTACGAATATCTCTTCATAAGGGATATTAAAGGATTATTATTATTTGTTTATAAATAACAATATCACAATGTAATCAACTATAAGACTAAAAGGGTGGCAAGATTTCCTCATTCTACCCCAACACTTCCTCTTGGTTTATCTTCCTTCTGTATGTATCTCAACCGTCCGTACAGGCTACTTTCTGTTGCTGGTGGCACAACTCGTTTTGAAGAATGACTCTGATGTCTCTCAAGTAGTCTAACGTTGGTATTGCAAAGCAAGCAGAATCCTACACTGACACAAATCTCTTCGTTCGTTTCGGATTTCCTAGGCCTTGCAATCTTTATATATTGTGTATATATATCATCACCAGCTCTATCTTCTATCTCTATTCGAACAGAGAGAGACAATGGAGAGAAGAACCCAAGAAGAAGTAGATGACGGCTTTGGAAATTGCCCTTCAAGAAGGGAAGAGCTTGACGAAAGGGTTATTATGGAGGAAGCTTTCAGGGGCACCCAAGTGCCGCCATGGACCAAGCAAATAACTTTCAGAGCTTTAACTACGGCCTTTGGTTTAAGTATCGTCTTCAACTTCATAGTGTGCAAGCTCAACCTCACCACCGGTGTCATCCCCTCACTGAACGTCGCGGCCGGGCTGCTGGGTTTCGCCATCCTGAAGTTTTGGTCCACTGTGCTTGAGAAGTGCGGCATGTTGAGGCAGCCTTTCACCAGGCAAGAGAATACTGTGGTGCAAACATGTGTCGTTGCTTCCTCTGGAATTGCCTTTAGCAGTATGTTTACTCTCTCCAATCAATCCCCTTCTAGTTTCTTAAAGAATCCGCAATAGAACTGTATTTTGTATGAATACTTGCATGAAAAAGCTGACCTTGGGTCTTCTGGTTCACGTTTCTATCTTTTTTATGTGTTTTAAAGTGTGCAGTATAAACCAAATTCCAGTGTCAAACCTTATATAGCAAGAGATTGTTATTGGTTGATTTATGCACTTCTTGGATTACTGCTAGGTGGCACTGCAAGTTACTTGATGGGTATGAGTCCAAGAATAGCAGCTCAACTCGATGCCGGGAATACACCGGACAATGTGAAGGGGCTCTCCCTTGGATGGATGATGGGATTTCTCTTCCTTGTCAGCTTTGTTGGTTTGTTCTCTATCGTCCCCCTGAGAAAAGTAAGCGCATAAACCTTCATCTTCTTGCTTCTTCAAAATTTCTGCAATATCCTTCTCACGTACTTACCTTGCACTTTCTTGGCAAATTAATTACAGCTGATGATATTAAGGTACAAGCTAACATATCCCAGTGGAACAGCTACTGCCTACCTTATCAATAGCTTCCATACACCCAAAGGAGCCAGGCTAGCTAAGTAAGCATGAATTACGAGAGTAGAATTACTGTTGTTTGAGACAGGACTGAAACTAATGTATATATATCGTGATGATGACAGGAAGCAAGTTGCTGTTCTCTTTAAATCCGCCGTTGGCAGCTTCTTGTGGGGATGTTTCCAATGGTTTTACACAGCCGGTGATTCATGTGGGTTCACAAACTTCCCAACTTTTGGTCTGAAAGCCTTTAAGCAGAAGTAAGCTTTTAACTACTTGACTAGGACGAATCTAGTATTACTGTAAACTACAAATTCGCAGACTTGGGAACGTTAAAACCTTGGAACTGATCATAAAGATAATTGTCTCTCCCAGGTTCTACTTTGACTTCTCTGCAACCTACGTAGGGGTTGGAATGATATGTCCTTACATTGTGAACACATCTTTGCTTCTGGGAGCCATCATTTCGTGGGGGATTATGTGGCCGTTTATCGAATCTAAGAAGGGTATATGGTACAGTGCTAGTCTTAGCGGTACCAGTCTCCATGCTCTACAAGGATACAAGGTACATACTCATACTCTTGGCGCTTATCAAGCAAGCTTATTTAGGCTCTGTTGTATTGTTTAGTAAATGATATTGGACATTATGAATACAGGTGTTTCTTGCAATTTCAACCATGCTCGGTGATGGTCTTTTCCACGTAATCTACATGCTACTAAAGACTCTAATCAACCTGGCTACTCAGACATCATCATCATCAAAAAGGAAGGATTCATCTGTTGTAGCACCTGAAGACCTTGACGCTCGCATCACAAATTATGATGAGCAACGGAGAAATGAATTCTTCTTAAAAGACCAAATTCCAATTTGGGTAGCGTTGCTTGGCTATGTTGGTCTGGCGGCAATATCTATCATTACTGTTCCACTGATCTTTCACCCATTGAAATGGTACCATATCCTCACCGTCTACGTCATGGCCCCGGTTTTCGGCTTCTGCAACGCCTATGGCTGCGGTCTCACCGACTGGTCTCTGGCGTCCAACTACGGCAAAGTTGCAATCATCATTTTCAGTGCGTGGATTGGACTCCCCCAAGGTGGCGTCCTCGCCGGACTTGCAGCTTGTGGTGTGATGATGAACATAGTCTCCACAGCATCTGACCTCATGCAAGACTTCAAGACAGGATATCTAACTCTCTCTTCTCCTCGTTCCATGTTCTTCAGCCAAGTCTGTGGCACAGCCATGGGTTGCGTTCTGAGTCCTCTTGTCTTTTGGATCTTCTACAAAGCTTACCCCTTAGGAGACCCTAATGGCACCTATCCAGCACCCTTTGCGGGAATATACCGAGCCATGGCGCTTCTGGGCACAGAGGGTGTCTCTTCCCTTCCAAAACACTGCCTCACGATGTGCATCGGATTTTTCGTTGGAGCTATGGCGATCAACCTCGTAACCGAGCTACTAAGAAAGTACGAAACCAAGTACAGAATATACAGGTTCATGCCAATTCCAATGTGCATCGCTATACCATTCTATCTGGGTGCCTACTTTGCCATAGACATGTGTGTTGGAAGCTTGATTCTGTTCATATGGGAGCGGAGGAACAAGCAGAAGGCTCGTGACTACACACCGGCGGTGGCTTCAGGACTCATCTGCGGTGACTCTCTGTGGGGAATTCCACAAGCCATACTTTCTCTGGCTGGAGTTAATCCTCCTCTATGCATGAGGTTTCTTTCAGCCTCCCAGAGTGCTAAAGTCGACAGCTTTTTAGGCAGTTAGTAATTCGTTTCTTAATTTTGCCTGTACAACGCTATTTTGGAACAGAATTACAATTTTTAGTAGCCTTTTTATTTTTTTATTTTTATTGATTAATATCACTTAAAACCTTAAAAAAAAGAAAATTTCAAAATCCTAACTACTATTTTATGATCAAAATATTATAGATGGAAAGTTTCTTGTGGCCAGCCATTTACCGCTTAGTGCGAGCTCCCGTGGCGAGTCCGGATTAGTCGAGCACCCACGTGGTGCCGGAAACCGGATGGTCTACACCCAAAAAAAAAAAAAAAATATTATAGATTAAGTTATG
>JANIPM010000172.1:213856-227078 GCA_027478405.1 Erythroxylum cassinoides
AAAGCCTTGCAAGATGGTAATTCTAGCGTAATATTCATTGGGAAAAAGGTTGACTAGGAAACTTCTAACTGCTCTTTTGTACTCCATAAACAGGCTCTGTTAGTTGTTTGTCCCATTTATCATAGCAACAAATAAATAAGCAAATTGTGGTCAAGATTAGATATAGCAGGACTAAAAAAGAAAGCATCAGTAGTTTCCAAAGGTCAAAGCAAGGGATAAGCTTCAAACTCGATTCCTTTATGATCTCCAACTCAAATCTTTAATATTTATCATTGGAAGCATTTGATCAGGACTAACATAATTTAGGCACACTGCATTGCATATGTTCTCTGATCATGTCCTCATGGCTTCTATAACAGATGATGTTAGCCTCTTGCACCAGTATTTTGTGCATGTTCAGCTCTTTCTAGAGCTTAATTTAACTACATGCAATTATCTTTCGATTCTAATATTAGTTAGCAAAAAAACCTACACAGAAAAGTTACGTTCCACCAAGTCACCAGTTACTAGTTAAAGACTGTAAATTAGTATGTTGTTACTTCACTCCCATATCAAAATCATGACTATGAAATCTGAAAGAAAGTACCACTATTTTTCCAAAGGTCGAAGAAAAAATTAAAAAAAATTTACCTTCCACCAAATGAGCAGCTCACTAATGAAAAACTGTAAACTAGTATGCTGGTGTTAATTAACTCTCATATAAAAATGTACTTAAGGCCGCAATCAAAGTCAGAGTCCTGACACTGTTTAGATGAGATTAAAGAGATCCAATTCAATTCAAAGGATAATAATAAACACGCATCTGCATCTGCATTGCACCCCATTCACAAAGTTTAAGACAGTTCAATTACAATGCACACGCGCACCACAGTAGAATCACAAAGTTGAAGGTTTTGCTGCAATGCAGTCCTACCTCCTGATGAATTTGTCCAACAAGATGTCCATCTTTGAGTTCCAGGTTTGGGATCAAGTACTTAATTGCATCAGCTCGCTGAAGATTCTCTAAACAGTTTGGATCGGTTGACAGATGATTGATACACTCCAGTATCTGGAACATGTAAAATTTGTTTACATAAGTAGCATCAAGAAATTTATGAGACAATCTTAAGCAAGAATGATAGCAATTTGTCTGTTACACACACCTTTAAAAGAATAGGAGGCTCAACTCTGTTGAACATCTGAAAAAGACGACTAAGAAGGCTTTGACTGCACATATAGGATTTCACAGTTGCATCAGCTTTTGAAAATTCATGCAAGAGGTCTGCGACCTTTTCTAAGTATTCCCTGGCAACATCTGCATTCATGGTGGATACCATGTGGGAGAGTAGCCCAGATGATGTTGCACTCCCTGGTCTAGCATTTAAAACACCAGAACCAGACAGTATACCAGATGCTGTTTGTGATGCAATACCAGATTTAGAAGCAGCTCCATCATTAGATGCGAATGTTCCAACTTTCTTGGTTAGAGTTTTGTGTGAGATTCTAGGAGCAGATTCTAGATTTCCATTTTCTTTTCCACGCCCAGACAACTCTGTCATTGAGAAATCAATCAGACTCAACCAGAGCAGAAAATTGTTCCCAATTGGAAACCAACACCATAAGTAACTCTTTCACATGTACAGTCAAATTCTCCACTGGGAAAGCAAACATGAGACAGACAGAAATTGACAAACAAATAAAATACAACCATCTGGAAGGAATACACGTTGACAGCATAAAGGGTGAATTTATCAAAATCTTGAAGCTTGACTGAAAAGCCTATTGACTGGTATTTAACATGATCAATCTTTCCAACAGCTGATTGAAGATACAGTAATATGCTGGTATTGAAAAAAAATATAATATTCAGACAATGTTTAACACATCCATGAACTGATTCAACTATAAGCTCTAACTTTGACAAGTTTTAATAATCTAAAGTCGTGACTACAAAAAACTACCTGAAAACTAACCAAAAATAATACCTGCAAATTCAGCCATCAGAAAATCTAATTCACCATTTGTCTTCCTCTCAGATGCATGCAACGGCGGGAGTATACTCTCATGTTTCTCCAACCCTGAGAGGTGGCGTGCATACTCCAATTGACCAGAGAAATGCTTTGATGGGGGTTCCTTCTCCAATAAGCTGAGAAGCGGTCTCACTTGCTCTTGCTGACTAGGCAGCATGGTTGGAAGCCCGTTGGATGCACTTTCTACTAACTTTTGTGGCCTGTCCGATGTTCTAGTGGATAAAGTAGATAATCTTTGTTGTTTAAGGTCAACATCTGCTCGAGTTGGATCAACTTTCCATCGCTCTAAGCTTTCTTGCTCTTTAGAAGCAATTACCGAAGGTTCCTTGGAAACTATATGCATAGATTTCTCCAAAGCTGCTGAGTCAGCAACCTTAGAAGTGACCAAAGTTTCCAATGGGGCATTTCCCGATTGAAGTCTATCATCATTTATGTATCTACCATCCGATTGAATGGTGTCAACCCTTTGAGAATGAGAAGTTGAAGCACGGGAAGGTTCTGGTGCTCCAATTGGCAAGGAGTGATCAATCACTCCATGCCTCACCTTAAGGATATCAAGATCAGGGGAAGAAAGAGGCTGTTCATTCCGATTAAAGATAGGATGACAGACATCCAGTGGACCAGAACGTGGTCGCTGAGCTAGCTGAGTAGCCTCATTCAAGCTGTGGAGGGTGTTAATAAGCCGAAGTAGTATTCCATTCTTAGCAGCTATGCGACAGAAATCATTCCTAGGAGTTGATGTATGAAGTTTAAAGACCTGCCACATCCCATCAATAGCCAGATGAACCATTTCCCTGAATGCAGAGAATTAAATCAGCAGTTAGATGGAAAAAGCAAGAAAGCACAAGGTACACACATCAGCTATTACAATGGCTGCGCTTCTATTGCAAATCCACCATACATTGCTCAAGCACAAATAACTGCTTTCTACTAGATACAAAGAACAACAAACCTGAATTTGGCATAATCAGGCTCTAGAAAACCCACCAAAATAGGTATTCCACGGCAAGCAATAAACATTTGTAGTGTCACAGAGCTGTTACAAAAAGCCAAGATTTTCAGTTAAACTCTTATGTTTCCACAAGGAGATGAAATTCAAAGAAGCAACACCAACAAGAGAGAAAGGATAACTCCCCACCTTGACTGACAAAGCTGTTGCAAGAAATAAGCTGCCTCCATGCGGATTTCTGGAGGACGATCAGGACCAGCAAAGCTCATAATCACTGGGATCTGTCAGACAATTCAAGCCATCAGTATACGAGGGGGAGAGAGAGAACAAAGGTGAGAAATCTATTATAAGATCCTCTCACTGCTCAATTACAGCAGTTAGATAGAAAGCTTGAATTATGGAATTCTAATGCTTTTTCAAAAGACATTCATACACCTATGCCTAGCTCGTGTCAATTGATAGTGAGTTGTAATCTATCACCAACTAAAAATCCAAAGTAAAGTAGGTAATCTAGAGTTGAATATGTTCAGAATGTCCAAAATATGTTACAGCTAATTTCCATCTTCTACCAGGCCTACAACTAGCAAGCAAATATATTAACTCGAAGAATTGTAAACCACACTCAAACATACAAAATCAGGGAGTGAAAATGAAATCTCAGCCTCAGAACTGAAATACATGTCCTTACAAAATTGGAACAAGAAGACTTGGACAGGAAAACAAAGTAAATACACTGATGTGACTCGTAAGAGAAAACCTCTCCAAAAAACGGACACAACTCTTAATTGATCCTGCACTAACTACATAACTTTATCAGACCATTCCCAGAAATAAACATAACACAAAATTCTCTAAAATATACAACCTCCATGTATCTGTAACTTACCAAACCAATGAGGCAAGCATTTTCCTGGAAGTCGGTATTATCTTTTACAATCTGATTTATAAGTTGAAGAACAGAACCTATCACCTGCAACGTTGGAAATCAATGAACATCCTTATTATTAGCAGTTATGACAGTCCAATAAAAGTTGATAATAACGAGAGTATAAACTTTTCCAGAGCTTTATACTTGGTAGATATACCCGATTTTTTGGAACATCAAGCAATTCCATTAGAGGAAGCAAACCATGTTGTGTGATGAAAACAATTTTCTGCTCAGGGCGCTGGTTAAAGATAGCAACAAGTTTCTGACATGCAGAAGAAATCACATCTTCTGATTCATCGGGTCTTAATGACCCAACCAATCTGCTAAACTCAACAGCCTACAGAGAGAAATCATTGAGCATAAAAACAGCATCGAAACTTCACAGTATCAACTTTCTTGATACTTGGAATCTGTTGATCAGGAATTTGTAAAGGAGAGCATTGAACAGTTGAATAACAATGAGAAAGAACTAATGATGCAGCATGATACTAGTATAACAACAGGATAACGAATACCTGTAAAGGAAAAAGATTCTCAGCAGGCAATTTTTCATCAAAAACCTGAGAAAAGAAAAGGTAAGCAGAGAAGGCATCATCAGCAGAGCAAAATTAATAGAAAGAAGAGGGGAAAAGATATGGCTCCAAGTAATGGCAATATCCACTATATTTGGTATACAGCCTGTTATTTTGCAGAGTTTCCCTACGTATCTTTCACTGTTTTAAAAAATTTTCAAAACCCACTTCCTACATATTTCTGAGCAAATTAAAGGTGGTAGCAACACCATAACTATGGTCTAATTCTGCAACATCAAGATTAGCAAATGACAAGGCCTCAACTTTAATCCATGAAACAAACTATTTATTTATATAATGTACACTTAACATACCAAGCCATTAAGATCAATCACATCATCCTTTAAAACACCAATCATTAGGCGCAGCAGGTCACCACCGCCATTTGTCTGCCCCATGTCAGTCTCCATTTGCTTTTGAGCAATAGTAGCTCTCAATCTTGTAGCCAGGTCATTTTTTCCAGCATCATTCTCAGATGCATTCCTCTGGTTCACTTGTGATGATGTCGATGTTGAAGCTTCAGCAGCTCGGTTCTCTGGGTTATTGTCTAGGGGACGAAATAAATCATCCAGAGAAGCATCTCCAGGAGGGTCGCTGAACCTACTAAGCTCATTCTCTACCAAGGCTCCTGATGTCTTCAACACCTTCAAAGTGCCGGATTAAGAGCCATACGATTTTAAAATTTTGATGTGACCATGGAAAGAGTACAACAATGGCAAGGACAGGGACTGAAGAGGGTTTTTCTTATTGTTCAGGAACTGCTAGATAACCACTTTGAAAGAATATATACAATTACTTTAAAGTATTATTACAATCTAAAGTCTTTCAATATCTCCGACAAAAATCAAATAAAATAAATTGTAACTTAATCTTTGCAGACATTAAAAGGCAATTACCAAGTAAAAAACTCAGAGCTGAAACATTACTATGATTCCAAATTTCATGCAAATGATAGGAAGGGCTAAAGCAGCCAAAAACTATGGTAAGAGCATTATGTTAGTTTCTATTCAAGCAACTGTATTAAACTAGCAAACAGAACTCAACGTTATATGTATAACAATTTCCTAATCTCAGTTGTAACTTCCATAAGTAGCCTCATATGCACATGGCAGCATTTAGCAATAGTTTCTATAATACTTTGCTACAAAAACAGAAAATTTCCTAACGTGCACTTGTTTAACAGTTGAAAGTATCGAAAAAACTTTTTATATTTCCTCTTTTGAGAAAAAAATGATCAGTTAAAAGATAATAAAAATGGGTTTTGTGAATATTAACTGGACCAAATTTACCTTTTGTCCATTATCTTGACCTTTTGCATCAAAACCAAATGATTCACTTTCAGGATATACAGAACTGCCTTTTGCTCCAAGATTCCTATCCATGCTCTTCCTTCTTGATTTAGGAGATTCATCTTGACCATTCATTAAAACCTCATTCTGATCATAATTACATGTAGAATCAAGAAGTGGAGCACAAGCAGCTATGATTTTGGAGGCAGATAGTTGTCCTGAGCCAGTTTGCACAGATGACTTTTCAAGAATGGCCAAGGTGGGAACTTGATCTGGTTGAAGATCATCTTCTAATTGTGTAGTTTCCTCAACTAGAGCAGAATCGGAAGAATGAGCCTTATCAGACTTCTTGACATCAGCACCCTCTAGTAAGACCTCTTTTCTTGATTTCTGGAAACAAAGAATGAAAACCTTAGAGAAAAAATTGGAGATATCCCCCAAAAAAATTAGCTTCACTGCATTAAGAGTGGAGAATCATTTGATAGGCAACATCATATTCTCAACTCAACAATGAACATAACGCAACATTAAGAGTGGAGAATCATTTGATAGGCAACATCATACTCTCAACTCAACAATGAACATAACGCAACATTTAGCAGATAACTCTCGTCATCTTTTTAAACCCTCAGGACAATCAAAGTTATTGGTGAATAATGAACACCATTAAAACGCTCAACAAGATCAATGGAAACAACATTTAAGAAGAAGAAAAATTCAATGATATAGAAATCTGAAACAAAACCCATGCATTTTCAGGATTTATTTTGTTGTTTTCTTTTCTTCTTTTCTTGTTTGCCTCAAGAAGAATAGGCCATGGGTTTCTTACGTTAACATTATCAGCAGCTGCTGCTTCAGTTTTTTCCCCAGAAGCACTTACACCAGCGCTCTGATTTTCTCCATTTAAAATTTCTGTATCAACTGAAGCATCTTCCTGTACACTTCTACAAAAATCAGAAAAAGGAAACTTGTTTAGGTAGTACCAGGGCCACTCTTTTGACATCATCAGAACATGCAAGGACCTGATACTAGCCAATCTCATCAGCTCTCACTTTCCCAAGTTCCACACGGTAGCATTTTTATCCAATCATAGTACAACCATTTAAATTGCAGGCTAATTAACTGATGACGCATTCACCAATATGTTGTTGCAGCTCCCAAAACATTGCAACTTTTGAGTTTTTATCCAGAGTCTTTAATTTCACATAGACTTATTTACAAAGTGATTCTTACATTGATAACAGGAGAATATATGGCAGAGATGAACAACAAAGGCAACCATAAAAGGAGTTCAATAGTTCTGATTCTAGTAATTTCCTTGGCCTTGTCCTCCAAAGTCACACAGTTTTTTGGAGCTTTAAGAAATAGGAAACCATGACATTAATTTTAAAACCAAACTAATCCCAAGTTCATTAATTAGTTTCTTCTAGTTTCAAAAAGAAGCACCAGTTTCATCTAGTTATGTTTGATTTACAAATTAGGTGCAGTGGACAAACCATATGATATTCGTATATAGTAATCGATTTTATCATTCTGCGTTAGAAGACAACACTCTCTGTTTTGACTTGATACTGTATGGACTACAACAGAACTGAACTGCATTGTCACATAAGCACAGGACTAAAAATACTTTAAGCAACAATAATTAGAAGATAGAGAGAGAGAAAGAAAGAGAGGAGATACAGAAAAACACTACCTTGTTGATCCACTGTGACGAAGTGAGTTCAAAGCACGCCTAGAATTTTGTATCCAAGGGTGAGAAAGCAATGCTTTTGCATCAGGCCTTTGTCTAGCATCCTGAAGTGTGGAATCAGACGTCAGATTAAGAAATATAGAATTACATAAAAAGACACCAAACCGGTGCCAGTCGCACAAAAACATCAAAATTTTGATGAAACAAAAAGTTTGATCATATGAAATCTAAAAAATCCATTAAAGAAAGCAATACTCTGCAAAGATCTTCACTATGCCATACTCTACAATTCCTGTATTGAAGACTATAACATGAAAAATAACTTACCTTCTTGAAGCAATGGTGGAGGAAGTCAGTAATGTCAGGAGATAGGGTATCAGGTAATGGAGGATGATCATCCTGAAAAAATAAGAATGATTACAATCTAATAGCGTAAATCATTGAAGTGCATATTGCAGATGAATCTGTGTTGCCCTATGATAGAAATCATGGTAGCATAAATCAGGGCAAGGGTCAATGTTTGGACGAACTTTCCCGTGGCCCAAAAATACGGAAAGCCTATTCTAGAAGGGGGAAGGGACACCTGGAAAAATAATGAGGCTGAGAAGTTAGTTATACAGCATAATGATTAGGTTGGTTAGAGGAAAGAGGAATAGGAGGGAGAAAAGAATATATACGAGGGGAAAGAATGACAGGGGCAAGGACAGTTTTTGATTCTTAGGAAGAAAAAGGGATCCAGCTGAGAGTTTGGGACATTCTGAGGTGAGAATGTTTACCAGAAAGCTTGTGAGGTTTTTTTGTTTCCTATCACCCTACATTTACTAATGAGAGCATAAGCAATCAAATAACAAAATATTCATGAAGGAAAATATTTTTGCAAGCCTCTATGACTTTCTACGATCCAATTCTCATCAAACAATATGCACAACATATAGCAGCCAATCAGAGTTTCATATACCAAAGCTTGAAGTATTATTTAATATTCTGAGGCATTATCTTTCGCCATAGAACATTAATAATTTCCAAACATGTTTCTGGTTATATCAAATTTGTAAACACATGCATCGGGGGAACAATCAATGCAATTATTATTTTCATGAAAGTCATTAGCACAAAGCTATGCAAGCACATAAATTTTATGTAACTTGCAATATACATTCAACATTTTAGTTCGTGCATGTTTGTTTGTGCCTAATAGTAACTTCCTTAATTGAGTCTATAACCAAGTAGAACCAAACGCAATAAAACTTAACAGAAGAAGGCTCCCTGTCATATATAATACAACTCCTTGATTATCAAAGGATAAAAATCCGTAGAAATTCAATTAACTCGTGAAATCATTACAGAACAAGCAGTGTGAAAGCAAAATGTTTGAAGGAGAAGCTAGATTGTATATGATAATCACTACTCATGGCATGAGATGCACCTGCTAAAGGAAAAGAATACTTAAGAAACCTGAACAATTCGGAATAGGGCTGGCATGGGTTGCAGATCATAATAGGGAGGCACACATGTGAGAAGTTCAATCACAGTGCAGCCAACACTCCAGATATCAGAAGCAGCACAAACCCCCGACATTTCAATAACCTGAAATACATCAAACATGTATGGATTTAAGTTTTATTTTCTAAAATTTGATCACTCATGCAAGCCCAAACCAATCATTATTACTACCCCACCTAGAAATTAAACTTGGATTGAGGAAATTAACATATTCAGATAGATGACTACACTGAGATTTTCTCAGATAGTAAACTATTAACTTCAAACATGTAGCAGAATAACATATTTTAGTAAAGATTCACCTCAAGAAAATAATTTCATTAAAGACAATTCTGAGAATTTCAAAGATTAGATGAGAAAAGAAATTTTAAGAAAGACACCAACAACAAGAACAGAACAGGGTAATCTGATAACAGTAAAGACAGATACAAACTTACTACCTCAGGGGCCATCCAGTATGGTGTTCCAACAACCGAATGCGTATTAACATCAGCCTCATTTAGTTTCGTTGCAACCCCAAAATCAGCAAGTTTAACAAGACCCTGAAAATATAGATCACAAAATGTTGTTACAACCCTAGATTTTCAAACCAATCAGAACTCCCAGGATTCAATTGGGAACTTGAGACTACAACCCTGGTGAATGACAGGGTCATTTTGTTGTGATCTACAATCACAACATAACATGTTCAAGTCATGCAATGCAAGCAGCATCGCCATGGAACCAGAAGGAAAGCTGCAAACTAACTCTTAGGATCATGTGATGCAGAAAACTCACGGAACAGGACACACATATTAAATCAAATAAACCAAAATAAGTAAATTGCTAAATCACAATTAGGAATCTAAAATGTACGCATTAAGCTGATCTATAACGCTTATGTTTATGCAGCACACTATTATGAAGTACATACTCTTCTACATGTAAATTAACTACCATAGTAATTCAAACCAAGAAATATATACGATAACTGATCATTCTTTGCATTATATAATGAAGCATTAATGCATAAAGTATGCACCAAGATCCAGGTAGTGGGAGGCATACCACCATTATACACGCTTAAGCACCCAAATAAATTGGAACATCATCAAAAGAAACTTAGCAAGCAAATTACCTCTTTGGTTGTCAAGATGTTTGCACCCTTGATATCACGGTGGATAACACCCTGTTCATGAAGATAAACCAAGCCTTCCAAAACCTATCATCAAAGATAATCAATGAAAATGTATCATATGAAGTAATTGATCCTAAAAGCAGGAATTAGCTGCAAAGACATGAATAAAACCTGAGCAATATAAACAGCCACCAAAGACTCTGGAAAAGGACCAAACTTATTCGGCTTAATGATGTTTGCTAGGGAGCCATTCTCCACATACCTATCTCAACAAGAAATGGAAATTACAAGCAACACGCTTAAGCTTTGTGATATATGGTTTATTAATCTATGTCAAAGTAGTGTGATCCTACTTACTCAAGAATGATGAAAAGATGAGTCCTCGTCTTCAATGATCCAAGATATTTCACGATGTTTTTATGGTTCAAATTCTGACAATAATACATTCGAAATGGTATAAGTGAAACATCAAGAATAACCATCTTTTAAATTACACTCAATGAGCCCCATGGAGGCTCAAATAAAGTTAAATGAGCAGGCACCAAGACTATCACACAATATACATTGCAGTTAGAGAAAACAAATTTGAAGGAATTATAAAAGTAAAAGAATGCTACCTTTAATAAATCAATCTCTTGCTGAAACATCAGTGCCGCCAACCAAGAATACAAAAGGAAACAATCAAATGTTAGCCAACTTGACATTGACAATACTGTCAAACATCATAAAAAACCTAATGCAGGATACTTCAGGGAAGAGAAAGTGATAAAAAAGAATAAGAGGAGAGAAAGAAAGAATAAAAGGAGAGAAGACGAGAAGAGAAAGAAGGAAAGATAAAGAAATAAGGAACAAGGGAAGATACTAAAGAGGCAAGGTAGAGAAGCGAGGAAGAGTGAAGATAGAGAAGAGAAATTGATGCAAAAGAGCTTAAGGCCTATAGAAAAAATAAAAGAGGGAAAATTAGTCAACCACAATCTTGAAATCCTAAGCTTAAATTTCCAGAAATCAAACCCAAAAAAAACCCAGCTATACCAAATCTGAAATTTTAGCATTTAAAGCTGAAATCCAAACCTAAAACTTGATATTCCAGCAGCCTATTACCAATTTTGTGAGTTTTTTTAAGGATTTAGCCCAGATCTGCAATGAGAAGGTCCAGGATCAATAGCGTTTTCACCCTTTTTCACATTTCATCTGAACTGAATAAGGATCACCACTTTAAAACTTTATATCTGGTTGCACCAAGTTCTAGCATCAATTCTTATGATTGTGAAAAAGAAGTGAAAAGATCAGACTAAAGATGATATTACTGGCTTAAGTGGCTGATCCATTTCAAGAATAAAACAACATGATTTGCATGAACAGTATTTAGAGACGGAATTCTTACAAATCTAAAAATGATTAAAACGTAAAATCCATAAACCAGAACCTAGAAATCTTAATTTTAGTCAGAGGAAGCCAACATGACCCAAACTGATGACTACAAACTCAAACTGCAATTACAACTTTCCATTTCAACCAAATGGGACCGGCATGCTGCAAAAGTTGGTGGATGTTGTTTTTCTTTATTTCTTTTGATTAACAACTTCATTAACTCAGTCATTTTGAGTAAAAAAACAGTCTAGCTGCCCTCTTTTAGAACTTCTGGTGCTTGTGGAGTAAGTATTGAAAGGTGAAACGTGAATAGTAGCAGTGAAAACATAAGGTGTGAAACTTCAGTGACCATCCCCAGCTAGCAAGTAAAGAGAAACAAGGAAGATATCAGAACCAAACCATGATAATGTTAAGGTCCTCTTGCGCAATATTCTCCAAGGAAACTTGTTTAATGGCGACAAAGTCTCCATTTTCCAAATCCAAGCCTTTGTAAACTCGGCCATAAGCTCCTTTGCCAATCTCATCTCCGAGCACCTATCAAAAGTTGCCAAAAATGAAATTTAAATAGAACCCAACATTCAGACTGCAGGACTTCAAGCCACATGGAACCGAAATCACAGAAGTGTTAGCAACGCACAACATTAGATCTCCGGGTTCATCAAATGGGTTGCAGATATTAACGAACACGGAAAGAAGAAGAAAACATGTCTATAAACTTGCAAATTGAAAATCATAAAGTATATTAAGAAAACCTAACAAGAAAACACTAAATTGGGTTGGAAAACGCTTAAACAATAAACCCATTGGGGCCAGTAACAGACGTGAAACACACAAACACACACACACACACAAAGATTTTGTAAGCTGAAAACCGGCAGTAAAATTTTTTTTTTAAAAAAAAAAAGCAAGCCCCAAGCAATGTCCAGGACAAGAAAACCGTCGAAATTGAGACTCATTTTCCTCATTCTCGGAAACCAAGATGTACGGCCTCAAATCCAAATCCCAAACCTCGAAAACCCTCACTCAGTCTCGAGGGGACAATTTCGAAACCGAAAAGCAAAGTAAAACTCTAAAAGAGAAAATGTCCCTCACGTATTTATTGTCAAGAGTCTTGGATTTGTGGAAATGCGTGGACGTCGCCTGGCGAGACATGACCACCCACCTCACCCGTCGATGCCCTCAGAAAATCTCCATTACAAGGAAGACTTACCGGAAATGAGTAGCCTTGCGGTCCCGGGCGGGAGATGCCCAGAGTTCCGACGAAACGAGTTAAAAGAAGGAATCAAAGAGGAGTGGAGAGAGACAGAGAGAGCGAGCAACAGTATATGACATCTGATATTTACTATGTTGCATAAAAAAAGAGAGAGTGAAAATGAATGATTAGGAAAAAAGAACAAACATTCCTTTTCTTTTCTTATTTGATGCTTTACAATTACAGCTCAGACACAGTCTTGCATTGGTCAAATTTCCCAGGAATTCATGCCACATTAAAGTTTTCCTTTTCTTTAAATTTATTGTAGTTTTGACATTGTTTATTTTTATTTAGTTTAAAAGATATACTCTCAAGTCTATATATAGCTAATTAGGGGTAAGCTTAGGTAATATTACATCTTTTCAAAATTTGCATATTAGTTAATTAGAGGTAAAATTATGTATTATTGAAAATTTTAAAATTATGTATATTACCGAAATTTTTATTAGAATGTTGTTGTTATTGTTTTAAAAGATATACTTTAATTTTATTAAAAATTAATAAATTTGTTAAAATATTTAATAAAATTCATTATTAAA
>JANIPM010000174.1:0-10333 GCA_027478405.1 Erythroxylum cassinoides
AATTTAAAGTACTTCTTATTTTTATATTATCAAACAATCTATTATATCTATTATATGAAGCTCTTTCAAAAAAGCTATTTTTAAAATAATAATCAAACAATCAACTGACTTAGAAAAACTCTTTTTTAAAAAATTCTACTAATAAAAACTCCACTAACAAAAACTCTACTGATATAAACTCATCTACTTATTGTTTCATTTTTCTGTTGAAAATTTCAAATAATCACCATAAGAAAAATATAACAGCGCTCCTTATAAACTATTGAGACATGAGATTACATGTGAGGGCCCACCGCCTCATGGATGGCTTAGTAACCACCATGTCTGGGGATTGCCAACCTCGCCTCCTCGTTATCTGTAACAAGCTTTAACAAACTATATCGTCTGTTTATGATAAACATCCACAAAATTACAATATTATTTCAATAAAGAATACAGGGAATCCTGCGAATTTGTCCTTTTGTTTGAATTCTTTTAGTTTTGAAGCCATCTTCACTCGGCCAACGGTAAAATGTACAACCCGTTGGGAAATTCTAAAAGGCGTCATCTGAATCTATCATGTATTTCCACCTGAAATTGGTGTGAAGTGGTAATGATTGCTAGGACCCAGAAAAGTTTTACCAGAGACAGAGCATGCAAATAGTACACAGCTTCTCGAGGTCGCTTTGTTCTCATCTCCCATTTCTGATGGCCTTAAATGCTAAATTGTAAATAAGAAGTTACCACAAGATAACATAATGGCACCGGATAGAGAGCAAAGAGAGAGCACTAACCCCAAGTTTCACCAACACTCTTTTGATTCTTCACAGGACCGATTCTGTAAAAAGCCAGTAATGGTGAGGCTGATATGTTTTTGCTACTTACGGCTCCTCTTTAGACAAACAATGACAATACTTATTTTTTTCCTTTTCGAGCAAGAAATCTATCCCGAGCTGCCTGGATTCTATTTTCACGGTCATCAGGAGCCTCGGTTACACTGGGCTTCTCTTTCTCTGACAGATTCAAGTGCTTTCCATCATTTCCCTCCCTCATACTTCGACCTCCACTGCTCAAGGAAAAGCAAAGGCCAAAAGCTCAAGTTTGCTTACACTTCTTGGCAGAAGTTACTTTCAATGAAATCCACTTACCTCAGTTTGTTAATATTCAGTTTCTCAAGCTTCTTCAAAACCGGAATGACCCATCTCATCTCTACAGCACATACATTGCGCATGTATGGTCGTGGGGTGGCAATGAGCTCGTGGTACACAACATAGTTTGGGTACATCCCATAATCATCTGTTTTCAGAGCAGAAGATGGATGCACCTGACATGACAAATAATGAAGCTAGAATTAAGCTTCAAATATAGTAAGCTACATGCATTTGATTCAATAGCTTTCTAAAATTGCAGCCCTGCTTTTCTTCTTTACTCGGGATATTATTTTCTCAGAATATGAGCACAATCTAGCAAACCAAGCACAATTTTCTATTAAAAAGAAGGAACTAATAGAATAGATACTAGGTGCTTCAATGATTTGCTGTAATCTAAATATTCAATACCTGAACTAGTTGGTGTTTGAAACCAATAGTTCTATACCCATTATGTTGAATCATTTTCTCGGCAAGCATACTCGCATAGCCTACACACAAAGCCTTCCTCAAAGTCTTATAATCATGCTGGCTTTCTTTATCTCTTTCACTTGATCGTACATCCAATGATCCTAAGTCCAAGAACATTATGAGTCATGAGCGAATTGAAACAGAGCAAGACTGATACAAGTAAATGAATCCAGAGGTGTTAAGAGGCATAAGGAAGAAGGTTTTCTCTCATTCTCATAATTAACAATAACAATCTTCAAGTTCTATGATGTCACAAGGAAATCCTTCTGTTCTCTAACTAGACTGACTTACAATACCCAATAACAGTGTTTATTGTCTTTTATCTCAGAAATTTGTCATCAAGGATTTAGTTAAAGGATAAGGTGCAACATAAAAAGCAAAGAAAAATGCCCAACGCAAGTAGCCTTGACACAAATTATTTGTAAATATCTTACTCAAGAACAATTTCCGTTCAGCAGAGGACAAAATGAACATGAAAGAAATATTAAAACTAAAGCGTAATCAGTGTCAACTGATAAGATAATAATGTTTAGTCATTGCATATCAAGTACTAACCCTTTGCTATTTTCTGCATTATCTGGCACAATTGTTTCCGAACATCTTTGACAAATTTCATTCCCCGCACCTTCAGCCAGAAAATTCAATAATTTAACACAGCTAAACATCGTGTAAACCAAAACCAAAGATGTGCTACTAAATGAGCTCATAACTGTAAATCAAATCTTTTCATTTGCAAAAGGCACGAGAACAAGTAGATCCACTCCATTAGCCTACGAAAAGAAACGATTATCTCCAAAAACTGCTATAGAGGTAAGCCATGTTTTATGAATTCACAATTAGATGTCAGACTAGAATAATTAAGTTAGTGTAGCCCAAGTCATCTAAAGATCGGTGCTTTCTAAAACAGAATAAGTTACCCGCAAATCATTATCTTTGCACCAACCAATGTCATAGTCATTTTGATCCCACTGCTCAAAAATCTGTAGCAACTGGATATGGTCACCCCAACCAGAACCATCAGGGAGCTCCAATGAAGTGTGTTTCCTCTTCTTTTCATTGCTTCTGGAGCTGCAATGAAATTAATGATCTAATTGCTATAACAAGAAATCCCCAGGCATATTCTCAACCAAAAAAAAAAATCCCCAGGCATTCAACAACTTTATAGTCAAACTCACACATGCACTGATCTTTGAGCAGGAAGTAATGATGTTTCTGCCGATAACATTGCAGCAACAGTTAAAGCCTGAGATAAGCAACCATTCTCGTTTGCCTCCATTAAGGTTCTTGAAAGTGAAGGTTCTAGTGGAAGTTCTGCACAAGATCAGTACAATCATCAGAATTACTATTGATAATGTCACGCAATCAATATCATATAATTATACTGTTATACAACATTAGACAAAATAACTTTCTCTGACTTCTCTGCACAAACTAGTATGCAAAACATGATCATCAAGCAATAGTGGGCTGCAATATCAGCGAAGATGACAAGCACTCAGTAAGAACTGGATGTTAGTTTGTTATATGTTCATGGAAACTGAACCACTAAGAGGCTGCTTACAAGAATACGACTCCACAAGTTTAAAGAAATGTGAATCATGTATATCTCCCACAAGTGATCTAATTGGCCGTTGGATTTACGAGCAAACAACAAAAGTATATTAAGTGCAATAGATTAGATGGAATAGGATTCCTCTCAAATTATCCAATGAAGCAACATCAGCATTGAGCATACCGTGGATTTAGTATGTTACTGTTTATTGGCTGAAATGCGCTATGCAAAGGTGAAAGTATGAGAGGTGTCAGATGGAAAGTGGACATAGTTACTGGACACAGTAAATGGAATGGAAATGCAATACCAGCCATTGATTGTCCAAGACTTGAGATTGATCCATCTGCATCGATCGCATCAATGAGATATAGTTGTTTTAGAGCATCTTCAAGTGATTCAGCTGCAATAAAGCCACGAACTCACCCACATATTCCAGCTCTAATAAACTAAAAGAAAGCAAAAATAACTAATACTTACATGAAGGAGGGTCAACAAAATCAAAATTTAAAATGTCAATATCAGGGAGATCCAAGGACTTCAAATAAAGAACACTTCCAGCAAGTGATGATCGCTGTATCTCAGGAACAGTAACATCTAGGAATTCTTCCTGGTAAACCCGAGAAGGGTATAAACGATAGCATTTACCAGGGCGAGTTCTTCCTGCTCGTCCTGCACGTTGATTCGCTTGTACTCTGACCATATCCACCAAATAAGTTAATATCAGATCGATATTAACCATTTCAAGTATGACATGTTTAAGTTTACATCCAGTAAGTGAACATAGAGACCAACTGCTTTTCTGTAAATAGTTTGTAAGAAATTGTGGAAAACTTAGACTCCCAATCAGAAATCATATCCCCATACAGACTAAAGTT
The DNA here is from genome assembly GCA_027478405.1 of Erythroxylum cassinoides. Classification (NCBI taxonomy): domain Eukaryota; kingdom Viridiplantae; phylum Streptophyta; class Magnoliopsida; order Malpighiales; family Erythroxylaceae; genus Erythroxylum; species Erythroxylum cassinoides. The sequence goes on from JANIPM010000174.1 coordinate 4,026, forward strand.
ATGGGGATAATGAAGAGCCATATTAAACAGAAACACAACCCTTGCATGCAATATCACAATGTCAGGGATATTGATGATAGATTTCAAGTATGGCACCAAAATGCAAATCACACATTTAGAAAAGGTAAAGGTTACTAGTATGCATGGGAGGAGCTAGATAGAGCAAATTGGGGTCAGCTGTGCCCACTAGTTCAAGTTGGATATACTCTTCTGACCTTTTATATTTATTTTGCCTATACACTTTTAGAGGATCCACTTTACAGAAAAACTTAGCTTTACCCACTGCCTTCATTTGACTTTTGTGCACTAGATATATCTAAAGAGTATGCCCCCATTGAATTGTTTTTCTAGCCCCACCTCTGCCAATATGCATTAATCACCAGTATGGCTGAAAGTATTAGTTATGTCTATACTAAATACCTAAAATTAACAAGTGAAACAATACAAGATGATATGATCCATAAGACGATATTATAACAGGGCGACTTACCTAAGAATTTAGTTAGTCACCTACATAGAGTCAGTTACATAACAACAAACAAATGAGTTGGGAAAAAATGAGAAGTTGAGAATTTATTTGGATAAACTTTAAAAGGGTATTAGTTGAAAACAATTGCATGAACAATGCTTTTTATATCGTCTCTGAAACATATGATAGATGAAAGCGTTGGCTGCTTACTTGCTAATTTGAACCACATCAAGGGAATACATGCCAGTTGATGGATTGTATTGTCGTTGCTTTACATAACCACAATCAATTACATACCTGTAATCACATGCAAGTCGCACCAGTTAATTAAATTAGAACATAGCAATCCTGGATTCCTAAGCTTAAATAGGATGACGATTTAAATTCACTCAATGAACACAAGAAACAAACTATCAGCTATTGTGCAAGTATCAAGTCTCCTTACACAACCCCATCAATGGTCAAAGAAGTTTCGGCAATGTTTGTAGAAACAACAAAACGTCTACAATTTGAAGGTGGAGGACAAAATACACGAACCTGTAAGGTCATAACATAAACTATCAAGGTTATTTGTGATGGAATTTTCAGCATTATGTAGTGAAAAAGTTAAGAATTACCTGCTGTTCAGGTGGTAAACTACCATGAAGGGGGAGGACTATTGCATCCAAGCAGGAACCTTCCTCCAGGCTCTGAACTTTCTCCTCCAACTTTCTAACCAACTTTTCTATGTCATCCTGCACATGAAACAATCTTACTTTGGCAATCAATAGAACTATATCACAACTATCTTAAGGTAAGTCTGAGAAGAATTTGGTAAATATATGCAATTCAAGCTTACCTGTCCAGTCATAAAGATTAAAACATCACCCTCTGGTTCCCGAACATGTATATCTGCAAGGAACAATCAACAAAAGCAACCTTACAAATAAGTTAACCAATGAAAATAATGTATTCAAGTGAAACTATTGCTTCCTGTATTGAATAGGTAAGAAGTTGCACAAAAACACAAGAATACTGCGGCCACAAACCAAGGTTGATTGAGTTACATGTATAGATTATAATCGTAAATCATATCCCAGGAGTAAGAACGGTATAAGAATGGTGCAAGAACTGCCAAAATTATGCATTTTCATTGTACTTATCAAGAAATTGGTCATCAGTTTACTGTTGACTTCTAATATGCAATACATAAGAACTAAAAATCTGAATTGAAATAGACAAGAGGTAGAAGCGCATGAAAATGACTAATTAAGCTAATGTTCTGCATTTTTGCTAAATTAAATATACGTCAACTAATGCCATTAACATCAATACCAGGGAGCAAACTCAGACTGGATAATTTAACTTATTTAAACTGTTGATTCCTATTTGCCACAAATGCTTATATATTGCACTGGGGAAAGGTGGAGATGTTTAGAATTAATTGTCAATTTCTCATAGCTTTGTTCATCTTCTAGTCAAGTAATTAGCAGGATTTTGATTATGAAACAAATTAAATCATTCAGAAAATTACAGGACGAAACACCTAATTGTATAGATCGGAAACAGAAAATGAAATCATACCAATAGCTGTTTTCAAAGAAGCCTCGAGATAGCTTGTAGGACGCTCTCTACTATATAATATTTCCACAGGATACAACTTTCCAGGAACATTCAATACGGGGCATTCGGAAAAGAATTGTGAAACTTTTTCACCGTCTAGAGTGGCCGATGTAATGAGAACCTTCAAGTTTGAGGCCCGCAATTTAATCAAGCGTTTCATCAGGCCCAGTAAAATGTCCCTGAGAAATAACTCATCTGTGAATAGAGTCTAAAGACAAAGACTTATAGACATCACGGTGTTGATAATTACAGACTACAGAGCAATCACTCCAACCGACATCTTACGTGTTCAGACTCCTCTCATGAGCTTCATCCAAAATGATCACCGAGTACTGATTAAGCTCCGGGTTAGACAGACTTTCACGGAGTAGGACCCCATCGGTAAGGTATCTGAATAGTTCAATAATGTTCAAGTGAAATGGTAAAAACATGGCACAACAAAAAAGAAACTGAAACAAAAACAAAAGGTAACGTCGAACTAATTACTTAATCCGAGTTAAATCAGAAGTTCTGTCTTCGAACCGGATAGCGTAACCTACTTCATCCCCAAGTTGAACACCAAGCTCCTGAGCCACTCGTCTGTAACCGTTTATAAAACAAACAGTCAAATTTCAGTTTCAGTCAAAGTCAGAAATCATGAATCTTCTAAAAGTCCAAAGTAAAACCCCAAATTCCAAGGGGCACCAAACGGAGTTATATTATACCTAGCGACCGAGACGGCGGCGACTCTGCGAGGCTGAGTGACGCCGATGACTCCAGATTTAGTGTAACCCCTACGGTGAAGAATCTGAGAGAGCTGCGTGCTCTTACCAGAGCCAGTCTCGCCGATAATCACTGTTATTGGATTATCTTCTACTGTCTTTATAATCTGTTCTTCGAACTGGACAATCGGGAGATTCGCCATTGAGGACCAAAGCAAAGCTTCAATTAAAACTTCGAAGAATGCTAAATTTTGTGGAGCGTTTTGGGCGATTGGCAGCAAGAAGAGGATGCTGCATTTGGCTCCAATTTTGGAAATTATGAAAAATAACTAGATTCATTTTCTGAATGCATTGCGACTGTACGGCACCGTATTCCAGGGAGGTTGTGTGCGACAGCCTGCCCCAACGGACTATCGATCTGAATTTGGTCTAAACTGCGGTCCGATTCGTTTACGATTCTCGGTTACATCTTCAGGCCCAAATCTGGCTAATTTGCAATTTATTATATATTTTCAATTTTTACTCAATAAATAAATAAATATATACATATATTTTCTTCTTTTTACTAATTAACTTTTTTTTGTAACTTACTTAGTTTACTCATTCAAGTCAATACAATAGTTTTTTATTTAATTGGTAAGAATTATAAGTCTCTCATGATATTTTAAAATCATTATAAAAGATTTTTTATTTTTATAAATTATATTTAAAAAATCTTATGGTATTAAAAGTACGATAAATGAAGTTTTTATTAAGTTTTGTTGAATTATTTTAATAAAATATGCTACTAAAATTAAATAAAATTCAATTACATAAAATTTATTATGTGCTTAATAGTTATGTAACAATTTGTATTAAACTAATTTGACAAGTGTTTAATTAAAATATTGTGTATGGTATTTATAATATTACAAGGCGTATTAAAAGTGATTTTAACTAATATTATTATCTTTGAAAATAAACAAAATTAAAATCCATTTCTTTTACTAATCATGAATTATTTTGCAATACCTAGCTAATTTTAATAAATGAGATTTCAATTTTACTATTTGAGCATCATATAAGAATAGGAAACAATTGATGAATGAGCAACATCATATATGAACTTCTCAAAAGCAAGTGACAAATAGGAAGCAAGCAAATAAGGAGGAGCATATCGGTGATAGAGCACTAGAGGAAGATGATAGGCACTAGCGACATGGAAATAGTATAGGGCTACAATGATCTTGTTTTATTTATAATTATGCTATAATGAACAATTAGAGGAGGAGCACAACTTGACATCATTCCAACTGATTTCAAGCACAATCATTTGAGCTTTAGGCTTGGCTAGGATGTCAAGTTTGAGCTAAAGTTTGAATGTTAAAAATTAAAAAGAAAACTCAAGTTCGATTTCAAACTTGATCAACTCAAATCAATCTTGCTGATTGAGTTTCAAACGAACTTTATATTGATCTTTATAGTAAAGTATAGAATAACAGAGACCTATATAGGCAATTATCCATTGATCTTCACATAAATACTTTTCATAATTTGTTTTAACTAATCAACTTTGTTGAACTAAAGGAGGTTTAAATCAAAGTTTTGATAATAACAAAACATAAATACTACTAATGAGTTTAATATTACTGATAAGTATGAATATGAGAACAAGATATCACCATTTTGAAGGATTATAAAAGAAAAAAAAATGAAGTTTACAATCTTGAATATCAAGATCAAGTCAAGAGGAAGATAAGGATACATCAAAGTTATCTTATATATTACTAATTGTACGTTCATTTTGTTTGTTTTCGATAGTCTAAAAGGTCCACCATGCATAAATTTGTTTACTTTACCTTATTACTTGGGTCTTTCCATTTATTAAGAGGCGTTGAGGTTTTTATTTTTTAACATAAAAGCCTCTCGATCTTTCAAATAAAATTTTAGGGAATATTATGGGATGTTTAATTCATATTTGCATTAATCAAATTGCACTTGAGTAATTAGAGGTGTTAAGATTGTATTTTTAGGGTGAAGGGTTGATCAATATAGGTTAAAGCTATTAATTTTGATTTACCATTAGTTTATTAAAACATCAATTGATGTATTTGTCGACCACTATAGCAATGCTCCAAATAACTAGTGAATCTGGAGCTTTTAATACGCAATGGTTAACCAATATTCTACAGATAGTCGTTACAACATTTAAGTAGGGACCTTAAAATACTATAAATATGTGTTTTCTCATTGATTTTAACATTAGTAAGTATTGGGTACCTTTTACATACATTTTTGTGATTATTAAAATATTCAAGTGAGCAAGTTTGAGTTATAAGCTATTAATGGAGTTTGTAATCGTTGTATTAGGAGTATTCAAAGTGGTTTAAGGTTTCTCTTTACCTTAAGAAAGATTTGAAAAGGAGGTTCTTCTTTGCTAAAATAAAGATTGTACAAACAATTAATTTTTCACCTGAAAGAAAAATTACAGTGAAAATCCAAGGTAAGTCTTGTGAGTGGATGTACGTAAGGATTGTTTGTTGAACCACTTTAAATTGGTTTACTTTTAATGTTCATTGCTCTTTTCTTTATTGTTTAAAAGAATAATTAAAATCATTTACTTTTATTTCATGCTTGCATTTTGTATAATTTGTAGACATTTTTTATAAGTTAGTATCCTATCTTAAATTCACCTAATTCAACTCCCCATTGGGTGTCATTAAGGAATGACAAATTTATTGCACGTGAAACTACACATGATTTTGATAACTTCAGTGTGAGAAAGCCAAAGAATTAATGCTTATTAAATCAATATACTAACGTGAAATTGCCTTAACAATCGAAAAAGGTAATATAAGGGTTTATTTTGAATTTTTATAAAATATAGAGGAATTTCATGAGACTTTAAACCATAATAAAGTTTAGAAGAATTTATGAAATCACAAAATATGGTTGTGTTTTTGTCCTCCCTCTCCTTAAGTGTGTGTGTGTGTTAAACCAAGAGAAGTTCTAACCAATGTTTTGATTATAACAAAAGATAAGTACTCCTAATAAGTTTATTATTTTAATGAGATGTTATATAAAAACAAGATATAGCTATAACTTTAAAAAAAACTTATGAAGGTAAAAAGAAAAATCGAAACTTTCAACCATCAAAGTGAAGATTAAATCAAGAACAAAAGAATATCAAGACATATAAAGGTCATTCTATATTTTGTAATATTAATTATAATCCCATTTAGTCACCTTGATAATCTTAAAAACTTACTATATATAAACATTTCATTTACTTCCTTATATGAGTGTTTTCATTCATCAAAATGTATAAAAGCTTTTATTAAAAAAACATTTTGATCTTCTAAACATTCTTATTGGATGATTTTAAAGTTGTTTTGGTTATAACAGCATTAAACAGATCAAGTATGAAGTTTTGATGTTGTTAAAATCATGGTTTTTGGGGGGTTGGTTGGCCAATATAGGTTAGTGGTATATCAATACTATGTAATATGTGAGTTTGTTGACACATTACTCTACCAATATGATGATGTAGCCGACCA
>JANIPM010000179.1:172518-191582 GCA_027478405.1 Erythroxylum cassinoides
ACAATAACCACTGTTTCTTTTTCTTTTGCCTCTAATCTTTTGTTGGATCATCGTATTGCCTACAACTATTCTGTTATGTTTGTGCAATGTGGGATGAATCTATATTGAAAAGGTGCTATAGTCTTTTCAAATGGGTCAATCAAAGTCAGTTTGCACTTTATTAGCATTACATTTTAAACTTGATACTGGTGCGTTACCTAGTGCAGACATAGAGAAGGATTACATGAAGTTTGGTATTCCTGCTGCAAATTATGCCGAGGGCACAGCAACACTTGCTAGCTCCTTATATTACCAGGTTTTAGCTCTATCTTTCCTCCACACAACCCCCTTCCCCCATCCACATCTCTCTCTCTTAATGAGTTTGTTTGCCTCATTTTTGATAACGTCATGGTTTTTCACTTTGATTAGCATGTGAATTATTGGGGGTTATCTTCGTTAAGTCAATGAGTATATAAACTGATCTTCTTTGCGTTCTTTTTTATCTTTCTGATATCAGGCAGGCATTCCCACGGGTCCCCATGGTGCTTACCTTGACTTCCAAGTGGATGCTATTAATTTAGAGATTTCCCCTAAATTTTCCTACAACAAAGCCAGAAAAACTGAGTTTCTTCTGCGAAGTGACCGGTCAGTGCATAGTTCTTATTTGTTTTGTTTTGCCTAATAGCTTGCATTTATTACGAGTGCTATCCTATCAACATAATGTTTTCTTAATGACTTTAACTTTATTTTATGTGAATATCTTTAATTCAATGTCATAAATTTGCCAAACCCCAATGAGAATATCCGCATTGAACTTAAAAAGTTTGGCTTTGCTTAGCTCTTGTTGCATTGGAAGTGGAAATGACTCTTATGTGTTAGCTCATAGTGTGAAAAATGGTTGTCTAGGTAAAGTTAATTATCCTTTCGTTTGTCTCCTTTTGTTTGTAAATCAAAAAACAGGTGAACATGTTTTATCTAACTAGATTACATGAAGGCTTGAATGCTCTGTCATATCTGCCGACAGTTATCCTGTTACTTAATGCAAGTTAATTGGAGTTAAGATCAGTAAACAACTCCTGGAGAAGTTTCACAAGTCATTCTTTCTGTACCTATTAACATCTCCTAACAAGTTTGTATCGGTGTGTACGTGACTGCTTTTGCACTTCATGTGGCACGATTGAAAGAAATTTTAAGCGTCTTGACCAACTAAAAAAGTATGACCGAGTAGGTGAAGGATACTAAAAGTATGAAATTTTTGTATATATATTAAAAAAAACTTTACTAAAAAAGTATAATTGATTAGATGTACAATACTAAAAGTGTGAAAATTTAGTGTATATATATACTAATTAAAGGAATTGCTATTGGTAGTTGAATTCTTTTTTTCTCATTTTGTCTTCTTCTCTTCTATCTTGCTTGATTTTCAAAGTTGAGTCATCAAAAAATGGAGGCTGAAGGTGTCCAAGAGTTTTCTTGCATTATTTGTCAGGGAGATAGGACGTTTGGCAAAAATGGCCTGAGAGATCACTGTCGCACTTCTCACAAAGACAAGAAGTTTAAAGATTTTTGTCAAACATGTGGAATGAGTTGTACAAATCAAAACAACGTACAACAACATATAAGCCAATCTTATTCTAGGTAAAAATTAAAATTGAATTATTTATTTATTCTATTAATCAATATGTTTAATTCTTTTTGTTTTATTATAGACGTGTTATAAGTGACTCATCGGAGGAAGAAAATAGTGGCAATAACTCGTGAGAAGCTACCACTTAGATAGACGTGGATGACTTTTATATTAAATACTTTAATATTTAATATTTTCTCTATCGTTGAAATGTACTGTTGTTTTTCTAAATATTAGTAGTTTTTTTATATTTTGCTTTGACTCTTATTTAGTGAATTAACTAAGTCTTTGATAGATATCTCTAAGTTAAGGGTATCAATTTTGCAATATATAACAAAAATTGAATTAATTGAATATTGGGTAAAAATATGAAATTTAAACTTAAAATTGGATCAAAATAACTGTTTTGACCCAAATTTAAGTTTAAATTTTAAAATTTTACCCAATATTTAATTAATTCAAATTTTATTATATATTGCAAAATGAATATCCTTAACTTAGAGATATCTATCATTATTAAGAATTAGTTATTCACTAAATAAAAGCCAAAGCAAATATCAAAAAAGCTACTAATATTTCAAAGAACAACATTATATTTCAAAGATAGAACAAAATATTGAATATTAAAGTACTTAATGTAAAACTCATCCACATCCATCTGAGTAGTAGCTTCTCATGAGCTATTTCCACCATTTTCTTCCTCCGATGAGTCACTTACAATACGTCTATAACAAAACAAAAAGAATTAAACATATTGATTAATAAAATGAATAAATAATTCAATTTTAATTTTTACCTTGAATGAAATTCGTTTATATGTTGTTGTACGTTGTTTTGATTTGTAAAACCCATTCCACATATTTGACAAAAATCTTTAAACTTCTTGTCTTTGTGAGAAGTGCGACAGTGATCTCTTAACCCATTTTTGTCAAACGTCCTATCTCCCTGACAAATGGTGCAGGAAAACTCTTGGACACTTTCAGCCTCTATTTATTGGTGACTCAACTTTGAAAATCAAGGAAGATAAAAGAGAAGAAGACAAAATAAGAAAAAGAAAATTTTAACTATCAATAATAATTCCTTCAGTTAATATATATGCAAAATTTTCACACTTTTAGTATTGTACGCCTAATCAGTCATACTTTTTTAGTTGAAGTTTGTTTTAATATATATACATACAAAATTTTCATACTTTTAGTATTCTTCACCTAACCGGTTATACTCTTCTAGTTGATCCAAAGACACTCTTAAAATTACTTTTGCATTCTGTACCATAAATTTTAACTGCATAATGAGACATTAATCTTGAATATTACCTAGCAAAGTAGTTCAAAATTATTCAATTGATTCTCCACTCTGTTCCTTATAACCTTGTACCCACCCGCTTCCTACCTAAAGATGGCAATGGACCTGGTCAATATAAATTAGTTATATATAAGATTTAAGTTAATAAAAAGAAGAAAATGACTAACATAAGAATTCAACTAATTGAAAGCCGTTTCAGTTTTTTAGTTTAAGTTGAATTAAACTAATAACATGAATGTTATTGACCAATAACATATTTGTAAATGTTTAAACAATTTTATACTAGTCTCAAGAAACATGGACTAAACAAAGGAGGAAAATCAATCACTGAAGCTTGTTTCTTAAATGAAAGCCTCATAGAAAAACATATTCCTGACAATGTATCAAAGACATTAAGTTTAATATTAAGAATACAATACTTCATTCCCTTCTTTTTTTTTGTTTTCTCACTTCTATATTAAAGGAGCTGCTGAAGAAGAAAATTAGAGGAAAGGTCAAAGTTCAAACCAATAGATAATCTCATTCCTCATTCACTAAACCCTACAGTGAAATTAGTTTCAGGAATGCTGTCACTATCTCCTTATTCCTCCATTGCCAAGTCTCCATTTTGAGTGCAATTCAACGCCCCTAATGACCCTGAACTCCACTGTAGGAGGACTAGAATGTCTTCTCATTCCTGCTGGGGAAGCATAAAATGATAGCCTCTTTTTCGCAGATGCCACAGATGCCTTGTCTGGCGTCCCATTCTTGTATGCGCTTAATGGGCTCGACAAGCGTGATTTTGCCTTTGCGGACTGTGTCGGGGCCATGGAACAGAGGGAGAGCTTGTAAGATGCTCGTCATCTCTGACTGATGACCCTGCAAGACTATGCTTTCTATAGAGCTCAGATTGGGCACTAAACATGCTCCTGGAATCGTCATCCCCACCCCAAGCACTTCCTTTTGGGCCTCATTTTACCTGTTACTAACGCTATCGAAGGTGCCTTGGAAGGAGGAGTTGAAGGGGATCGGCGACTAGGAGCTCGACTTAACTTTGGAGTACCAGGGGAAGGCTTGTTCTCATAATTCATGCCACTATTAGAATAAGCTCTGGTGATTTCCCTAGCGGACATCATGTGACTCAGTGTACTCTTCACAGAGGCTCGGTCATTATTATCTACCGCACTTCGGCTCTCCCAAGGCCTGGCTGCCATCCACCTCTCTAACCAACTGCAACCCCAACGAGGATTGTTCGGATCCATGAATGTTGCATTTGCTGTTTTTGAAGATTGCTTCCACGTTTGCTGTGTAATAAGTTACCACTCATTAGCTTCAAAAGGGTTCTCGATTCAAGATTAAGAATTCAAGTCTCTTAGCACAAATTAAAAGAAGAGGAAGAAAAGAAAAGAACTTTAGTATGATACGTTACGGAGATGTAGAGAAGAATGTTTGCTCAAATTCCCATCAAACATATTTGTGGAGACAGACCTGCGTCAAGAAAAAGTGCAGATTATGAACTAATATCCAAATTCATGCATCATTCATCTAAATAACAAAAAAACAATTCCTAGAAAAGGAACTATGGGATAAAAGGGCGGAATAAGCTGTGGCCTCCTGACTCCATTATGGCACTCAGAAAAACCCGTAGACTTCTTGGGTTGGATTGTTTTTATATATTATTTTGTTATTTTCTTAAAAAACAAAAAATTGGGCTGGATTGTTTTTATAGTATAGCTCACCTAATTTAAGCATTGAACTTGAATTAATTTCATTTAGCTTCTTCTATCTTCAACCTCTTTTCAGGCATATAGTGGAATGACCCCTGCACCTGATCTTTTCAACTTGGACACTCCTAAATTTGGAAAGTCAAATATTCCAAAGACTTCATCCTCATCGTTTTGGGCATATAGTGGAATAACCCCACACTTCTTTATTCCATTCGTAACTGACCCGAACTCAAAACAGGTTGCCGAGAACTTAAAAAAGGGCACACCCTCTTCAAAGTCACTATGTCTACATACCCATTCACAAAATTTGCTACTAATGAAGACTCTCATATGCTCTTTATCAAGTTTACAGAGAGATGTTAACTTGCTAAAAAAGTTGTTTGGAAGGCTTTCAAGCTCTTTACAATCTTTCATATGTAAGTTCTCTAATTTGCTTAGGAGTTCAACTGATGATGAAGGTATCTGTTTTATTGTAGTCTTACTTAAATATAGCTCCTTGAAGTTGATTGAAATTTCTGAAAATGTATTCAAATTTGAACAACTGCGGAGATCAAGAACTTCAAGAGTTTCTAGAAATCCACTTCTACCGTTGGGAAGATGAGTTATGCTTTTGTTCTGTACTAGACTTAGGGATATTAATCTCCAAACGCCATTAACAATCTCATATTTAACCTGAGATAACAAATAATCTTCCTGCAATTAACAAAAATAACATTACAGATCTGACAGCTGTTTTTATTTTACTTTATCATTCATGTAATCGAATGTAACAGCTGTTTAGTCTTACATATATAGATGTAGGAGTTTTAAAGGTCTGATCTGATGTCACAAACTTTTTATGTCTCTGTCTTCAATTTTTAAACAAGGGAAAGTAAAGCATACAAGTTAATGTCCCTAATTTTGGTAAACAACAAAAGGATAACTCTTCTTCCAAATACCAGCGGCAAACTTTTAGGAGCTCTTGAAATTCTTGATATCAGAAGCCTTCCAACCAAATTTTTTAAGGTGCTTCCAGAAATTTTGGAGCACATACATAATTTGGAGCGTCCTAACAGCCATAGAGAAGTTGTCATCGTTTATTGGCAATCTCAAAGGGCTCAATGATTTACAGATATCTCAGTTATCGGTTTCTTTTTCTGCAGGAATTGACTTGTCCTTTGTCTAAACAATTTCTTCAAATGCAATAACTAATTGTAAATCTATATAATTTAATTTTTTTTTTTCACTACATTTTTGTACTTATACTTGATCCTTTCTAATCCAAGAGTGATTCGGTAATATGGGTTGCTGCTAGAAATTTAATGGAGAGTGTCTAGATTTTCGATTTTGATCCATTTGTAACATCTTGTAACATCTCGGTCTTGTGTGCCCGATAACTCCGCAAAAATGACACGTCGGTACAAATCTTCGATTCTTTTTCGATGTTTCTTCTTCTCGGACAGATCTGGACATATCATTTTTCTCCTCATTTACTTTAGAGTACTCACCTTTATAGTCAATGTCTTGAAGATCTCCGTTAATCTTACCAATTTTTATTAACTTTTCTAGTTTTTCTGTGCCTCCATTCAACATTTTCAATTCCTTTTTAATACTTACCAATTTCATTCTAGCTTCACCAAGCTCATCTGACGTTAACATCAATTTCTTTTCTAACTCTTGGATGGTATTTTTCATGGAGAGATTCTTTTCTTTCAATCTTTCTGAAGTGTCTTCAACGATTTTGTTAATAAGCAAATCATCATTCCTGTAAATTATAAAACACAATTTAAATGAGTGAAAAGCAAATGACCCCTTTACTTGGAATTACCATACAACCTAAAACATACTTGAACTCAATAGAATCAAACCCAGATAGATCGGCAGCTTTGGTGAAGGCATCCTTCCACCGTGGAATCTTTTGTGCGTTCATGGGATTTTGCTTGTGTTTAACAAAAGCTGCAGCAACATTATCGGACTGTTTCCTTAAATGGGATGGATTTACCTCATAAAAGACAGGTATGACAATCTGTCCACGGGAACGGTGACACTCCATGATCTCTGCAAGCTCATCAAGACACCATCTGGAAGACGCATAGTCTTTTGAGAAAACAAGGATAGCAACAGCGGAATCTTGGATCACTTGGGGAAGTGACTGAGCAATTTCTTCTCCTCTTTTGAGATCATCGTCATCAAAGAAGGTTTGGAAAGCCTTTCGGCGCAAAGCAGCATTGAGATGGCTGGTGAAACCACGACGAGTGTCTTCACCCCTGAAGTTCAAGAAGACATCGTACTTGAATCGGTGAGAGGCCAAAGAAGAAGAAGAAGAAGCCATTATTGTCGAAGGAAGAGGGTGGATTGTGGAAGCTGTATAATGATAGAAAATGGGCATTCATAAGCTTATTATATGCATTATTGAAGACAATCCATTGACTTGAAGTCGTCTCAAAAAAACATATTTTTGTTGACTGTGAAACTTTCATGAACCTTCCTAAAAGTAAAGAGCATCTGAGAGTCTCCATGGACTTGAAGTCGTCTCAAAAAAGTTTTTTTTTCATTGACCGTGAAGCTTCCATGAACCTTCCTAAAAGTAAAGAGCATCGCATAGTCTTCATCAGTATGGGATTTTGCGAGTGTGTATGTAGAGAAGGTAACTTCGAAGCGGATGTCGCTTTTCCTAATTTGAACGGCGAAGTCAAAATGTGCGGCGTTATTCGACTTTAACTCCAAAAAGAAGAGGATGAATTTGACTTTTCAGCTGTAGGAGTATCCTTCTGTTGTTTATTTTACTTTGTCATTCCTGTGATCGAATGTGACAGCTTAGTCTTACATATATAGATGTAGGAGTTTTAAAGGTCTGATCTGTGAAGAAAAGCAAACAGAAACTAGTCAGTGGTTCCTGCAAATTCTGATTTCTCAACAATCGTCACCACCAGATTTCACAAATTTTTTACGCCTCTGTCTTCAATTTTTAAACAAGGAAAAGTAAAGCATATAAGTTTTCTTTCGTGTATATGGTGAAAAAACGTAACGAGAAGAATGCATGATGATCCTTTCAAGCTGGCAATTTACCTGATAAGTAAAGGGAGAGCTTGTCTCTCGGTAAAGTTCATGTTTCGTAAATCTTTTTTTTTTGCATAAAGGGAAAAGAAAACACTGAAAGCTAAGTAAGTCGAGGGAAACTGATTCCCAACATATCCTCTACAAGGAGGCTATGGCACCCTGAGGGTGGTACATCAAAATACGTGACGTCGATATCGTCCTGACGGGTCGGGTCTGCGAGCCAGTCCGTGCATCTGTTGCTCTCTGTAGATATGACGATGAACAACAGACCAGTTCTGGTTGAGTAGTTCTCGGATACCCATTACAAGATGGTGGCCCGATTGAGAGCAGGAAGTCACAGAGGATAGGAGCTGGTGCACCCCCATTGAATCCACTTCCAGCTCAATCCGACGGTAGCCCAATCTCCAAGTTAAGGATAGACCTGTGTATACTGTCCAAAGTTTCGCTGACTGCGCTGAGCACCACCCTATGAGCTAGGAGAACCCACCTCGCCAACTGCTGTCACTATCACGTATAAGACCTCCGGCTGAAGCCGTGCACTGTGCAGGATTACAAGCCTCATCTGTGTTCAGCTTGACCCAGCCTTCCTGCGGTCGACTCCAACCGATCTGTCGAACCCGACGTGGGTGAGAAACGGTGTGACCCAGGCTGTACCGTTCTACTGCCTTCTGAACCTGATCTGCAAAAGACAAGATGAGAAACAAGGGTGAGGTGGGTTGAACAAAAGAAGAGTCAAAAATGGATTTGTTCCTCCAGGTCCAAAGGAAACAGCAGGTCAAACCAAAAATCAGGGCCCACTCCTGGCCATGCACGCGCCTACAGTGGAGTAGGTTGGTATGCAACCAATCACGGGTGGGAAGAGCGAAGGCGGACGAGGTAACGATGTCCGACGGAAAAGTGTCCCACACTTGGCGAGCAAGCGAACAGTCGCGAATAGCATGCAGAGAGGATTCTTCTTGGCCGCAGTGGGGACAGGAACTGTCTGCGGTGAGATGACGTCGCAACCTTTGTTGATTACTAAGCAAGCGATCGTGCGCTAGTAACCATAAAAAGGTGAGCACCCGCTGGGACCCCGACCACTGCCAAATGGTCTTCCACACCCCATGCGGAGTCTCAGTCATGGGACCCATCAGTAGGTCGTATGCCGAAGCAACTGTAAAGTGCCCTTGATCAGTGGCGCCCCATATGATCCTGTCCGCACCCTGGAGAGGGGAAGGAGGAAACATGCCAGCTATAGAACTGCAAATGAAGGGGGAGAGGAGCCCCCTTAAGGCAGGCAAGTTCCATTGTCCCGCAGGATCCACATAGTGTCGAACACTGTGGTTAATCAGACGGTCCGGGATGGGCTGAGTAGAATGGAAAAGGAGAGGGCCAACCCCCAGGACCCAAGGGTCGAGCAAAAAATGTGTCGACATGCCATTGCCGATTCGCCATTGCCTACCTTGGGTAATGAGATGCCATGTCGCCGCAATACTCCGCCGCACCATCGAACCCACGGAGGAATTGAGGGAGGACGGAATGCATTGAGCATCAAAACCATATTTGCTAGAGAGTACCTGAACCCATAAGGCATGAGGATTGGTTATCAAGGTCCAGCCGAGTTTAGCCAGGAAGGCGTCGTTCAACTCCCGAATCCTCCGGATGCCCAATCCCCTATGGGTCTTGTGCTAACAAATATCCTCCCAGCTAATCTTACTGTCTGCATCGTGTAGTTCGGGATGGCCGCGATGACCGATTGCACCAAGGTGACCCGTCCAGCAAAAGACAGCGTGGAAGGGGCCCATCCCGACAATCGGCAGTGAACGGTATCTAAAATGTGCTAGTAAGTGCGCATACTGACTCGCTAGTGCAGGAGGGGAACCCCTAGGTACCGTCCTAGGTCGGTAGTCCGAGGGAACGCGAGCGCCCGACTTAAGGCCTGACTAGTCGCAATGGGGACGTTCTTGGAGAAGTAGCAACACGACTTCTCCGTATTCACACGTTGACCCGAAACGGCGCAGAACGAATCCAAGACACCCCGAACCACGTGAACTTGGTCAATGAAAGCCTCCACAAAGAGGATGAGATTGTCGGCAAAGAATAAGTAGGAAAGAGGGGGCTCGTTCCTACTCAAGCGGACCGGACGCCAACGACCGGAGGACACCACATGAGTAATCGCGTGGCCGAGCCTTTCCATACACAACACAAATAGGTACGGGGAAAGAGGGTTGCCTTGGCGAAGACCGTGAGAAGGCTGAAAGGCCTCGCTAAGCTCTCCTTGCTAGTTCACTTGAAAGGACACCGTAGTAATGCATTTCATGATGAGCGAACTAAACGAGGCAGGAAGACCAATATCGTGAAGAGTAGCTCGTATGAAGGTCCAATCAAGCCGATCATACGCCTTCTCGAGGTCTAACTTGATCGCCATCAGCCCTTTCCGCCCAGTTTTGCGCTTCATGGAGTGAAGCACTTCTTGGGTGATGATGATATTATCAGTAATAAGACGTCCAGGCACAAAGCTACACTGGGTCAGGCTAACCAGCGTCGCCAGGTAGGGTTGGAGCCAAAGAGATAAAATCTTAGTGAGGGCTTTGTAAAGCACAGTGCAAAGCGCTATCGGACGAAACTGAGTAAGAGAAGTAGGGGAGGGGATCTTGGGAATAAGGACAAGGATAGTGCGGTTAATACCTGACTCCCAAACTTCGTGACAGAAGATACGCTGAAGGAGAGTAGTAATGGAGGGCCCGACAGTGTCCCATTGGGACTGATAGAAGAGAGCGATGAAACCATCAAAACCGGGGGCTTTGTTAGGAGCCATAGAAAAAAACGCCGACTTGATATCGTCGGGGCTAAGCGGATGGGAAAGCTCCGCAGGCATGTGAGGCAGGGTAGGAGGAAACTGCCCAGGAAGAGCCCCAGTGATAGGTGTCGGAACATCGGGTCTGTATAAGCCCTCTAGGTAATGCTGAGCCATGTCGCGGATAACAGCGGGATCGGAAATGACATGACCATGAGCGTTGCGAAGAGAAAGGTTGTGGGCTAGACGACGACGGGAACGAGTAATGGCGTGGTAAAACTGAGTATTACGATCTCCCTGAGCGATCCACTTACTCCTGAACCATTGGTGCTAGAGTAGTTCTTCCTGATAGAGCATGGATTTGAGCTCGTTCCTCAAGGAGGACTCAAGAGCCTGAAGGGAGGGCGAGTCTGTGGCATCCACCGATTTTTGAATGCCCTCCAAATGGGCCATGAGTCTTTTCTTCCGATGGAAAATGTTACCAAACTCTGTGGTATTCTAGTGGTGTAGCTTCTCTGCAAATCGTTGGATCGCGCCACTGAAGTCTGAGGAGCTCGGGATCCAGTTGTCAGCTACCACTTGGGAGAAAGAGTCATGAGTAAGCCAAGCCGATTGAAAGCGGAAAGGCCGACTCGAAGGAGGGTGGGCGTCAGGAGCTTGGAACTGAATAAGGAGAGGTCGGTGGTCCGATTTGAGAAATGGCAAATGGGTAACTCGGGTGCTCGGATGCGCGGTTAACCAATCGGGAGAACCGAAAGCCCAATCGAGTCGAGCTCGGATAGTACCCTGCTGCCAAGTGAAACGCGAACCGGAAAAGCCAAGATCTTGGAGGTTGCATTGAAACATACAATCTTTGAAGTGAGGATTAATAATAGGCTGGGTCTGGGAACCCCCACGTTTATCGGCACTTTCCAGTTTAGCATTAAAATCCCCGCCCATAAGCCAGGGGACATTGATATGCGGGGCAAGACCGACCAGATAATGCCAAAGGTACTTTTGAAGCGCGTAGGTCGGGCTCGCGTAAATAGCAGTAAAGTCAAAAATCTGGTTGTCCCACTGAATTCGAGTATGAATAAACTAACGGTGCGCTAGACAAATGCAAACGCCCACATTCTCCTTCCAGAGCAGCCAAATCCCACCTGAGTAACCCATAGCCTCGACCCGGAAGGAATTTTGAAATCCCAAAGACTGAATAACACACCTAGCGCGTTCTCCGCTAATACAAGGCTCAACTAAGACCACTAATCGGGGCTTGTGGATACGAATATAATTCCGCATAATGGGCTTGAAGGTCCGACCTCCAGCTCCTTGACAATTCCAGATAAAAATCGTCATAAAAGCTACTGGAGGAAAGGGACCTATCACTAGTCGGTCGGAACTGGGACAACGGCCCCATTGGGATCGTGCCTAAGAAGGAATCCCGGAGGGGGAGCGGGTTCCTCCATCGTGGTGTCGTGAGAGTCTAGCTCGGCCCCGCCACTTTGTTGTATGGGACATGGGTCGAGGGTTCGGGGAGGTGGGACCTCAAGAAGAGGATCGGGGAGAGGCGACGTGACCCTTGATCCTGGGGGTTCAGAAGGAGCCACATCCATGTCCTCATGTACCAGGCCTACGGGGATAGGCAGAAGCGATGTCGGATCCAGGGAGACCAAGGCCACGTGTGACGGTAAGGAAATGGTCACATGGGACGATTCGGGCTCGGATGGACTATGGACCAAAGGCTGGGGCTGCGGCAAGGGAGGATTATTAGGCCATGGGCCTGCAGTGGGGGGAGCCTGGGGGAGAGGAATGGAGGCTGGGCCCATTGGGGCGGGCTGGCCCATGGAGGGAAGCTTCTGGGCAGGAGAAGAGGTCGCTGGGCCTGGGAGGAAGTCTGGCCCACTGTTGGACCCATCATGCTTGTGAACGACGTCGTCCCCTTGTTGGTCAAGAGGCTTCCAAACGTTACCTTTCTCGAGCCCCTCGTCTGTCTAGCGTCCCTTCCGGATGAGAAATTGGTAACGTGAGGAGTCCGCTGGTCAGGAGAGGATGAGAAGGGACTAACGAGTGTTCGAGAAGAGTCGACCGTTGGAGGGTCGTCTGTTGGACTGTCAGACGGCTCAACGTGGGAGAGAGTCGCGAACCTCGATCCACGAGGACCAGCGAGCTGCCCTTAGGGCGGGCTGTCACGACGAGATTCGGTCGTAGTAGGAATATGGTGGCGAGCCCGGCGCGACACCTGCATCCAGGGGCCATACGCATCAGTGGGCGAAATACTGGTGGAGGGAGCGCCGTCTGAAACGGCGTCCGCTGAAGGTGGGGGCATCTTAGAGGAGGTCCCAGCAGCGGGGGCAGGCACTGGACGCGTTGGGCAAGTGTCGGATCCATGTCCGACCCGGCCATAGTGAAAGCAAATTTGAGGAAGACCCTCATACGCTACCTGTATGAGTTCTCCGTCTAGCTCTACAATCAATCGAAGAGGGACACTAAGATCCAGGGTGACTGCCACCCTCGCGAAGCGTCCCCGGTAAGTGAGGAGCGTTGTTTCATTTATTTTCACTATTTTACCAACCAGGTTACCGAGCGCTGTGAGAATGGAAGGGTGGTTGGTGACGCGGCCGGAGGATGGGCGAAATGTCGAGGTCCACGGTTGGACTGAAAGCACGTTATCGGCGACGATCCAAGGACCCTGCGTCAAGGTATGGATATAGTCCCGTTCCTCTTTGAAGTTCACTAAATAAAAATCATTCTCCAAATCCACAAATTTCAGGGGACCTAGCGGGTGCCATAAGGATAGGAGACGATCCCTGAGAAGACTGAACCCCATCCGACGTCCCAGCAGTTTGATCACAATTGCTTGTGCCCAGACATTGTCCAATTTGCTGCGGAATGTAGAGGACAAATCAATGCCCAAACCATGAGGTCCCTGCACCAGGTTAATATCTCCATCTTCTAAATTTATTGGGGGGTCTTCGGACCAGGTGAGGGTGCTGGCTTGGGGGGCTTGGGTGGAAGTACCTGAGACTGCGACACTGTAACTTGTAGGAGGCTGAGACTCAGGCTGCACAGGAGGAGGAGGGTCCTCTTCCCTCTCGCACACCCGGACTTTTTTGGTTGTGTGGGTGAGGGAATGCATTGCAAGGTGAGAATTTGCAGGGGTCGGAAACGGCACAAGGAGCCGAAGCCCGAGTTAAAAGTACTGTAGCAGGTTGGAAAGTACTGTAGCAAGTCGGAGTTAAAAGAAAGGAAAGTGGGACACTCTAGAGTCCACTTACAATAATTGAGCTTGGGTCAACTATTGTCCAAATAACTAAAACTAGTTGTTTGGATAGTTGATCTTTACCACTTATAAACCCTTTAACATTTTTATGTCTAGGCAATATAGGACACTCTAACAAAAATACAATTAAGTTAACAAAGAAGGAGTAAATAAAGAATAAGACTATACCTTGTTTAGTTTGAGGGAAGTAGAGATAAAGTAGGTGAGAAAGTTTGTCTTTTTTAATTTGTTGAAGAGCGCGATAGTCGACTATATCTAACCATCGGAGTTTGGGGGTGATGGTCAGTGATAGTAAATAATATGATAATGTCTTTAACTTTGAGTAGTCCAAGATACAGAGATATTTAAGGCATAACATAACTGTAATTGTATTATTAAAACTTTCCATCAACCACCCATCAATATCATCCCATTCTTTCAATTCCAAAATTTTCTCAAAGTGAAGTACAATGTAAATACGATCAAGTTTGAGTTATGTATGATTTGAGCTTAATTTAAAAATATTTTAAGTTTAATTTTAAAAATTGATTGAGTTGAATTAAATAATGTAAGTTCACTCTAATTAGGTTCAATGGTCTAAAATATAAATATTTTGTTGCCTTGGCTATATCTATTTTGTTTCCATATAGCTTACTTTTCTCCTCCAACTTTTCGTTTAATTTTTTGCCGTTTCATTTACTCATTTTTTGAAGATGAATTGAGTTTTCTGGCGTTCGTCATAATACGATAGTAAGATATTAAATATTAAACTTTATTTTTGAATTGATGGATGATTCAAAAAAGACAATAATATAACAACAACATTCAATGATAGTCTCGTTGAAAGAAAAATTCGGAGAGATTTAATTGTCAAAAAAGACAAAAGTAATTATTAAAAACAATAGTTGATAGATTTTTTTGAAAATTTATAAGTTTTTTTAGCTTGTTATATTATTTATAATTTTATATTAAAATCAAATAAAATTTACAAAAATTTAGGTCAAGCTTTCTTCGACAAGGCTTGGGCTCAAGCCCCAACATCACGAGGCAAGCGGCTGTCAGTATGGTGAGCAACTCTTTGTTCAAGTAACATAATACCTGATTATATCTACCGTCTCTGTATGCAATTTATTGGATTTCTTTTTCACAGCTCTTTAATTGAATTGAATGTTTGTGATGCAGGTACCTCCCCTCTTCTTGGATGTACGTCCAGACCATTTTGTACTTGATAGTAAGGAGCTCGTGCTTTCTGACATTGTTCATCTCTCTCTCTCTCTCTCTCTCTCTCTTGGTACCTTGCAATGCTCTAATTGATCTAATTTTTTCAGTTCCTTCTATGTAGTGTGTGCTGCTCCAGGGTCGAAAACATTCCAATTGCTAGAGATTATATATCAGTCTATGGAATCTGGATCACTCCCTGATGGAATGGTTTGTTCTCCTTTGTATTTTTAACCTTCCTATTTGTTTATGTGTACAATTATGTTATTCGATTTTAAATTTCTCGTTAATTTGAACTAAATAGTGATTGGAAATTTTTTTTTTGAAACAAAGGCAATATCAATAGCATTAATCAAAGAGTTAGGGGTGAATCCCAACTACACCGGCTAGCATATAAATATGAGACCCGTGCTAAAGTATGAGCCTCACCATTAGCTTGCCTACGAACCCAACAGACCTTGATATGCGGTCTAGCACGTAATAATTGTTTACATTCCAAAATGACTCGACCAAATTCAGTCCAATTATCATGAAAACTATTCATAGCAGAAACTACATTCTGGGCATCAGAGTAAAAAATCCCTCGACCGTGACACAGAGGTAAGACCCACGTCAACGCTTCTCGCAGCGCCACAGCTTCAATCACATCTGCACTACAGCGCCCTACAAAATGACCAGAAACGGCTCTCACGAAGTTGCCTTCCCCATCTTGACAGACAACCCCATATCCGTAAAGACACTGCTCCGTAAAAGATGCACCATCAACAAAACACAACCAATCAAGTTGGGCCTCATCGTTCAGCCCCTCTACGGCCCCACGCCCCTCCCCAAAACGGGATGGCACGGAGCTAGTCATATTGGCTTGTTGCCAATCATTAATACAGTCTAAAGCCACGCGATACAGAGTAAAAGAGGAGTACCTTTTGGCCGCCCAAATCCGATCATTACGTGCCTGCCATAGTTTGAAAGCTAATGAGCACCATTGAATCACCAATACCGTCGATTCCTTCTCACAAACTTCCGTAAACCACCGATTGAAACCCACCCCCTCACGCACAATACTGCCACCACCCCAACGAGCCCACATAGACCTAGCCTCTGGACAAAAAACAAGAGCATGGTCAACATCCTCTGCTGCCCCACAATGGACACAGTCAACACATATGTTCAAGTGTCGCTGTAGCAGCTTGCAACATGTGGGGAGAATGTCGCGCAAAGCTCTCCACATAAAATTTTTAAGCTTGGGAGGCATAGATAGTTTCCATAACGTCCCCCAAAAATCCCCTTCCACTCGCCCATGCACCCTGCCCGCGTAATTCAGACTCAGATGATAGCCTGATTTTACTGTATAACAACCATCACGGGAATAATGCCAAATACGGCAGTCATCATGGTGTCTCCTCCCTACCGGAATGGTCAGGATGGTGCGAATATCCTCGGTTGAGAATAACTCCTACATCAGATCCAGATTCCAACCCCTCCCATTTGAAAGGAACAAGTCCTTCACCATCAAGGTACCCATCGTGGCATCAGCCCTTATAACACAGAAGTCTCCATTCTCCCTAGAAAGCCAAGGATCATCAAATACCCGAATGTCCCTCCCATTCCCAACCGACCATCGAAAGTCGTGCTTCACCACCTCACACGCTTGGAAAATACCTCTCCAAGTGAAGCTTGGATTGGATCCCAATCTAGCTGACAAAATATTCCCCCCACCCCCCGGAAAAATATTTGGCTTTGTAAATCCGATACAGAAGAGTATCAATACGACAAAGAAGTTGCCATACCTGCTTGCCAAGAAGTGCAAGATTAAAGCAGCGGAGTTCTCGAAAGCCTAAGCCACCTGCCGCCTTCCGAACACACATACGGTTCCAGGAGAGCCAATGAATGTTCCTCCGCCCATCCGACTTCTGCCCCCATTAAAAGGAATTCATCATCCGCTGAAGCTCTACACAAGTAGAAGTAGGTAGCAGAAAAACACTCATACAATATGATGGGATGGCTTGTGCCACAGATTTAAGTATGACCTCTTTCCCGACCCTCGACAACAAGCGGTTATTCCAGTCATTCACTCTTCTCCGCAATCTATCCTTTAAGTAATGAAAGATAGCCTTTTTAGTCTTATAAAAAACATGTTATTATACTTCTTTTATTAGTTCTTATATATTTAAGAAAGCAAATCTGTAGAAGAAGAAAGGCCCAAATCCATCTCACGGGAAGATTGGCTCCAAGCTGTATTTTTGTTTCATAATAGCTTAAAGTTTGTATATAGTCCAACTGTTTTTACATAATAAGAAAGAAGTCCAGAAGAGCATTTTTATCTGGCTCCCAAAACTTGTCTTCGTCTCTTCTCTGTTCTCCATGGTTCTCATCTCCGATCATATTTTTGACAACTCCTAATGGAGACATAAATCGAATTGATGAAGATCTCAATTGTGTTGAAGAGAAGCCGACGGTCCAGCGAAACAATGATACAGATTCCATACAAGAATGGTTGGAATGAGCTTGGAAAGATCATTGATGCAAGGGAAGCTATAGATAGAGACCCGAACAACAACTTAAAACGATGAACAAAAACTGCGTACGCTTGAGCATTACCTAAGAATTTGGCCAGTTCGACGGCGTATAACAGGCAGTAAACCAGCAAACAACCAGTAGCGAACCAAACTGTAATGGGGTATTCTTCAAATGGAGAATCAGAAGCATGTCCCTGATACTTGAGTTGAAGCAAGGTAAGGAGCACAGGGACAATGAAGGCAACGATGGGATGGAAGGAAAGGTTTAGAACGATCTGACAAAACACAAACTGGTTGCTTGTGTTTAGAATCACTACATTGCAGGACCGAGGAAAGAAGCCTGTTTCTGGCATGTTTCCAAGAGGTGGGTTGATCATTACACACTCTTGGTAGATGTTTCATGTTAATTTCTCTTTTATAGCATGAAGTAAGCATATTTCAGTTTCAGGACCTGCTTCGAAGTTCCTTAAAAAGTTCACTTCTGCTTTTAGATCCTTTTCTCCAATGGTCCCTCTGCTGATGTGATCAATCACTTTCACATACTCTTCGTAAGTCGAGAGCATATAGAGACTAAGTTCTCGGAGACAGTTTGTCACGCTGTTAGATGTATGACTCTCTTGGACGGTTGGACCAATTATCGGATACTCATCTTAGGAGATTTATGACTCTCTTGGACGGTTGCACCAGTTATCCAATACTCACCTAAAAGCGTGACAAATTGTCTCCAAGAACTTATTACTAAGTACAAAAAGAAGTCTCCTACGGTGGCCGAGTTGGTGAAATAGGAGGATACTTACGTCTTCTTGATCGAGCCTGTTATACAGGGCTTGTTTAGTACGGAGTGCTAAGTTGACGTAATTTGTAAACTATTGCATCAATCCGAAATTTATCTAGTGCGCCTATAAAGAATAGTGGCTACCAGTTCTTTCGTTTAAAAAAAAAGAAGAAGAAATCAAAATATGAAAGAACTTTGTAACTAGTTTGCAGGAGGTCGGGATTAGATTCCGTTCCGATTTTTCAATAGTTAAGAAATGATATAATTCTCTTGAATCTACATTCGTTATTCTTTGAATGAGTATCGGATAAATTGTCAATTTCAGATAAGTAAAGTGATTAATACGCAGTATTATTTAAATGATAACTTGAAATGATATGATTTTAATATCATTCTTTTTGAGTGCAGACTGTATATATTGTACTTAAATGCTTAACCAGTAGCTAATGTCTTTAATAATAATCTGGATAACTCGACTCTTTGCTATTCCTATCATTACTATTATCTCTTAATCATTTACTACACTACTATATATTCTCTTTTTGACATTTTAAGAGCTCATTCCATATACCATGGCCTAGTTTTCAGTACCAATCCTAATATAGGATAACAATTTAACATCAACGAAGACCTATTGAAGCTAATTAAGGAAAATTCAAAGCATTATTAGAGAAAATTTAAAATATAAACAGTCTTTTAAAACTAGATCAAACTTGCCGATTGATCGGAATAAATACAAACTTTTGAATTTTTTATCCAATTTTTTCTTTTCAATTGTCACACATTCTAATTAATAAATTATATTTTTTAAAATTTTATATTCTTTATTTATCTCTTTACATTTTAATTTAAAATTTTGTTTTAAATTATTATTGTTAAAATAAA
>JANIPM010000179.1:317031-327485 GCA_027478405.1 Erythroxylum cassinoides
ACTGTGTTGTCAGAATTGACTTTAACCCAACCCTCTAAAGATTTAGTCCAACTCACTAAGGTGCCCACTGGTATGTCTAGTGTTGGGAACACACTGTTTTCCATCTCATGAGCTCTTACGATCTAGTCTACATAGTCTAGAATGAGTTTGATATCCGCGACTTCAAATATAGTGGCCCACACTATCTGTTGTACCTGATCTTGGTTCGTGAGGTTAGACTTCAGCGACGTCTCCTCAACTTACTGGAAAAAAAACTCGTATCTACCACCGCACTTCACGAAGAAACTAATTCCAGAAAGCTATCACTCTCAGACAGTTTCGTACCACACAAATCGTAGTCTCTTCATGCCCAAAGAATTAATAACTGATATTTATGACAATATGCCTTGCCACTCGGTGATTACAACTCCAGGCCATGTTTTGACCTGAAAAGAAGCTAAGACCATTCATTTCATTCCCAGACAAAAACTCACACCTAACAAACCAGGTGGGAACTGAACTATGTCTACAGTTTCCCCAAAAATCAGGAAACACCCTATGACTAGCTTGCTGTTCTAGAACCAGTTAACCACTTCCAGGTTTCATTTTCCTTTTAATATTTTGATTTTTCATCATCTAGAACCTGTCCCTATCACCCATGAAAGTTAAAAACCCTCCAATCACAAGCAATATCTCCGCGTCTGCACGTCTTCTTATATATAGACACTTGTGACTTGCCCAGCCATCCTCATCAAGCCACCTCCAGAACAACTGCACAAGCCTCCAACAATCTTGGGATACCAACAAGGGCTGCTGAAGATATGATCAACCCTGAACCAGAACAACCGTTAGAGAACTGCAGTGAGCTGCAGGATTTGGATGCTGCTGAAGAAGACACACTTTCTTTCTGTAATCTTTCGTTGGATGAGAGCTCCTGTGATTGGGATGAGTCCTGTAAAGATGATGAAGATGAAGAAAGCTCGTCTTCTGATGAAGAACTCTTTCAGTTCTCCACTTCTGAATCTACCCATCACAAAGACGGTGTCTTTTTCTGTGGAAAGCTTATTCCGGTTAAAGGAAGAGAAGGCTCAGATACTTTCATCAGGAATTCTAACATCATACCTCAGACTTCGGATTCTTTCAATACTAAATCTAGAACTGTACCATCAAAGGTTCCACAACGGGAAGTCTTCAAGACACGCGAGACCAGGCCGGTGCAGGCCACCAGGAAATCAGCTACTGTTAAGAGCATTAAAGCTTCTACGAAGAGTGAATTGATAAAAGCAACTCCACTGAAGTCGAGATGGTACGTTTTAACGTTTGGATCATCGGGAAGATTACCAGCAGAAATGGGTCTGAACGACATCAAGACACGACAAAAGAAGAGGAACATTCAAGCAAAGATGTCCCAGAACGGAAGAGAAATTGCGAAGAGCTATAGTGGGAGACAAGAAAATAGGTTATGGAGTCTGCTAAAGGTTCTGAGTTGCAGAAATTACCATGCAACTGCTGTGGCCAAGGCTTCTTTTGGTTGCATTCCTAGGGTGTGAGAAGGTCATATGATTTAAGGTTTACAAAGAACGAGAATTCAACTACAAAAAGGAACAGAAACACGAGACCCCATTACATGCTCGGCTCATTTTCAAGTTCTCAGAGAGTAGCTGAAAAGAGTCCAGACCTTGGAAAACTAATAGCAAGTGTTCTCTTGGAATTTGAAGATTGCAAGCAACTCACTCCGGCAGGTCTCTACGATGATCTCACCAGTCTTGTTTGCTGGAAGAGTAAAAGAAAACAAAAGCATGGCATCTTGACACTTTCAAATCATCATCAAAGCAAATTTTAAATACATTCCCTTTGAACACTTGTAATTAATTTATAAATAGCATGATGCAAACACTGCAATTCTCGTGTATTTTATTGCATTTATGATATGATAAAGCTGATGATCCCTTTTGACTTTCACATAACTCCATTACTGAGTAAAAGATTTAAGGGACTATTCTGAATCCAACATGACATACTAAATATAAAAGCTGAGATGAAGTATTAAAGAGGTTATCTTCTTCATTGCTTGCTCTTATGTTGTTACATTGTTTTCACAAAGGTCAATATTGAACCCCATGATGGCAGGAACTCGTTACATCAATCATATATGCCAGCAAACTTCCTTGATGGGACCATCAAACCTCTTTCCACTAAGGTCTTCAAGAATGGAAGGAGAAGAAAATGAAAAGATACACTACACTCATAATTCAATCCCAAAAGCCTATAACAGGTGGATGCCATGTTTTTTATGAATAAACAGAACGTATGCCCCACCGAAAAAGGCAAAAACTAAACTGATCACCACTTGTTTCTCCTCCAACCTTCTCCGAATCGTCTGTAGTGTACATTTCGATAAACTTGCAATAAATTAGAAGTGAAACAAATGCTTTGAAGGTTCATCTTAGGTTTTCATTTATGAGCAAAAAGCAAATTCCTAGTAGCTGCCTTTTCCATCATACTCCCGTAATATTGTGTAAAAGGAGTGTTGCTGCTCCTTTCAAGCTGCATGTTAACCAAATACCGTGTTTAGTGCAATTACCTTCATCAAATCCATGGAAAACTCAAAACATGGAAAAATTTTATATGGACGGAAAGAAAATAAAACCTGAAGAAATGATTCAACAGACTGCTCATCCTTTGGTGAGAATGCAACCTCATCTCTCTTCTTGCGGACAAACTCAATGTTCTGCTCCACCTTTAGCAAGAGGATAATTTCAGTCATTGGTAATTATTAGCAAATCATTCCTATTCATACACATTGTTGACATAGACGCAATTCATCACACAATGGATGGTTTTGGTGACCTTAGAGGAACTAAAGAAAAATGTAATTGGATTCCGACTATTGATATTAGACCTACTTTCTACTGTCAATAACATTGCACTTTGTTGTCTTGCTATTCACTCATAAAGGTCAATATGCTTTAACAGCCATAAAGCCATAAACATTTCAGACAAAAAGTATGTTGTCAAAAAATTCTAAATTAAGAGGGAAGTTATTTGTCAAATTTTACAACTAAACCCTTGTCTTGGGAAAAATAAATTACCTGGTCTATAAAACGCTTCACCACTCGTCGCAGACCCTCAATTGTAGTTGTCTCATGGAACTTCCTTAAACGGATAAGTGGTATTGTTGCCAACTCAGGAAAAGATATGTGATAACTCCACTGAGCAAAGTGCGCCACAAGTAACTCAACAGTAGAAAGAACACATTCTTCTTGAAAGTTCCGAGATTTTAACCAATATTTTGGAAACTGCATCATAACTCATTTATTAGATACATCATGCCTGCACTGTAAGTCCCAAATAGGACTTAAGCCTAGCAGGCAACTTTTAGGAACCGAGGTAAAGAATAATCAAAAAAATTTGGACCAAGAAGTTCAGTAGTGATGCCATGTAAACCACTTGAGGGAAAAAGGAATAGTAGAAATCAAAATATGCAACAAGCTAATACGGATTCTGCATGCTGGATGCTGACCTTTAGAGCAGATGAAAAGTTGAAGTTACTTCCAGGCTTTAAACTCTCCTTGCCAATCTTATATTCCAAAAGATCCAGTGTCAATGAAGCAATAGGGATGAAAATGCCACTAGAACTGGAGAGATGGTTAAGCCATTGAATGCATTTAACTCTTAGTGGCAAATATCTTGGTCCTGGAAACAGGATAGCTACACCATTTATGATCTGACAGATCATATATAGCAAAGGCTGAAGATCATAGTCATGTATGTAAAGAGATATAAACTCCACCCAGAGATCAATGCAGTTAATATACTGCCAGCTGCATACCTTCTTGACTGCTTCCTGCATATGTCCAATATCCAGCACAAAAAGCAATCATTTTGGTCATAGAGCACACTCAAAAGTAAAATTCAGCTACACATCGATGCAGCAATATGCATAAACTAAATAAAGTAGACACTAAGACACAAGTATCGTCATATCGTACCTTTCTCTTAGTTTGAAGACCGATCTGCAAAATCTTAACAAGTTGCTGGGTGGAATTCTCAACCTTGCTTAATGACTTGTTCATATTCCGAGAACAGAGTTCAACAAAGGAACTCTTCAGAAATCTTACATGCTTAAGTAAAACAGGGTCCAAAGATTTGCAGTGACCAATAAAAGCTCCATATGTTTTAATAAAGCATGTTTCAAAGCATTCAGAGTTAACAGCAGCCACGTCATGTATAATGAGGAAAGAGTGCACTGACAAAGTCCCTTGACCTGCTGCCCACAAATGAATAGACACCTGTAATCAATTCCAGGATTGTTTAGTCATGGATTATTATGGCATGAAAACCAATATAACTGCAAAACCCTTCCAGTTGATACTTGCACATTATTAACGGTAACAGATTCCAAAAATCACAAGATTCTCTATTCCAAGCTATAGCTATATAATGTGTAAATTGTGCTTTTGTACTCTATTAACTAGTTATTGAAAAAGGATATCAAAATAAATACTCGAGCTAACATACTGTTCCCCCCAGACACCACCATCTTGAGGTTAAGTAGAGTCAATGAAAGTTATTCATGTTCTGAATTTCACTATACCTTGATGAGTCTGCGTAGTAAAGCAGGAAATGCAACAAACAACATCATGGAAGCTCTGACACGAGTTAATGCAAAGGCCAATATCTGATGGTCAGTAACTACATTCAAAAATTGCAGGGTACTTCTTAAATAAGACTTGATAAGTGGCCTCGTAGCTTTCCATTTTGAAGTGTTCTTTAGCTCCAAAATGGCCTCCTTCCTCTCATTGGATAGAGATACTCCTAGCATTTTCCGGAACATATCATCAGCTTCAGCAAGCAATAACATCACGATCTTGCTAAAACTAAAACTGTTTTGGATAACACTTGAAGGGTCTGTTCCACAATGACAAGCAGCCCTATATGCATTTAATAGTCTTATAAAGGCAGGTATGCTTTGCTGCTCTTTAGCTAGTCGATATAGAGCATCAATTGAAGAGCTACTTAACATCTTGCTCATATGTACCCTTGAGGTATTTCGTTCTGCAGATTCGCCACCACTGTCACTAGCCTCATCATCATCTGAATACTACAAGAAAAAGAAACAACTAGTTATAAATCAAATGACACTGTTAGCTACATAGATTTTAACAGTCATAATTGCTCAAATAAACCTTGAGAGCCACAGGGAGAATCATTCAGATAGTAATAGCAGATCCTTTTAATAGGTGCATATGCCTGTAAAACTCAACATTAACTCTAAATTTTCTTTGGTTACTGAAAAGAAATATCACAGAAGAGTAACTCACAATTTCTTCATCCCTTAGTGCTTTTAAACGCTTCTTGTTGCTTTCTAAAAATTTTGCAAAGTCTGGATCCTGA
The DNA here is from genome assembly GCA_027478405.1 of Erythroxylum cassinoides. NCBI lineage: Eukaryota > Viridiplantae > Streptophyta > Magnoliopsida > Malpighiales > Erythroxylaceae > Erythroxylum > Erythroxylum cassinoides. The sequence goes on from JANIPM010000179.1 coordinate 322,408, forward strand.
AAATAGTCAAGCAAACTTATTTATTGAGTATATACAAATTTGTAATACAAAGAAGACAAAATTAGAACCCCAAGATGATATGCATGCATTTACCAAAAACATATACTTATGCATATCAGCACAAAAGCATGCAAATACGCTTCCACTTTTTGACAAAAGCTTTCAACTTCACCTTACAGTACAATGACTACCTTCATATTATTCTAGATGCATTAATATAGCCACACAAAAAAATAGAATCAGCTTGTGGGAAGGACTTATCGTATCATTGAAACAAATGTGTTGATGAGGAAAATCAACATTAATGACATTCAGAGGACATAACTCTGCATCAGCCTTAGTTCTGCTTTAGATGGCAGAAAGAAGAAATTTTTGCGAAATAATCATATAGCTCTCACAGATTAAAAATCGACATTTGATGAAAATATACACACAACATCAGACAGACGATAATAAATAGAAACAAATTGCTTTGAGCGAGCAACTATAATAACATCACCTTGTCTTTCAACCTCTTTAACTTTTTCATCTTCTTTGCAAGCTCTAAACGTGCTTCATTGTTCTGCACCGGCAAAGTACCATCAACTTTCTTGTCTGAAAACAAATTGAACTCTTTACATGACATACAAAGAAGGAAAACAAAACCAAAACGTAAAAATTCTATCAAAAACAACTAGTCTATAATAATAAATGAGCAACACTCTACTAACCTTCTTGATGACTATCCAATTCAGTCTCACCCACAAGACTAAAACTTTCATCCTGATCAATTCATCATACAACAACTTCAGGAAAAACCAGAACAATTAAAAGAACCAAATTAACAACACAACTGTTCAAGACAACGTAGTTGAAAACCTCTGACAAATATCCGTCGCTGTCGGAATCATCCGCGTCCTCATCGCTCTCATCTTCCCCGAACACCGCATCAAGCGAAGCGTCTTCGGTACCTTCAAATACATTGTTCCTAAGAATCACAGAGGATGTTAGTAAATTATAAAATCTCCATACCAAATTCCACCTTTTCTTTTGTATTACCTTGTGTTAGAAAGCTCTGTTTCGTCAGCTTCGACTCCCTCAGCCTCGGCTCGCTCGTCTTCTACATGACCAAATTAATCAATCTGCTTAGTCACAACCACATTCACAAAGCAAAAGCACGCGATTTCTAAAAGCTTACTCTTGGTAGCTTTCTTCTTGAACACAGACTTCAGCTTTCGCTTTCTTCTCAGAACTGATTGAAGGTTCTTCTTCGCGAACTTCCTCGCCTTTTTCCCCAATTTCCCCATTTCGTCACCTTCTCAAAACCACCACAAAAACCCTACAAGATTGTATGGGCAGCTAGGGGATAACGGACCGGAGGTTTGAAATTAAAAAAGTAGAGGGAACATTGTGCAATTTTAGATATTTGTGTTTCAACTCAGCCGCCACCTAGTTTGTTTTACCAAACAATGCAACGGGGATGATTACCGTTGGATCGTGGATCGGACGGGTCTATGTTCATTCCTAAATTTCAATTAGGGTTTTGGCACCAAGGGACTGGAAAATCATTATGTAAAATTTTAAGGGCCGAATAGCAATACATTAATGTAGGAAGATATTTAAATTAATATTTTATGGAATGCCATAGGCAACGTCGTTTCTGAGTGCCTTGGCCACTAAGAGAATGCCAAACACGACGTCGTTTTCTGGCCGCCTTGGCCACCAAGTATACACACCACGATATTCTCAATGGCCCCTAGGACTCCTTTAACCGGCCTAGGATCGCTACAACCGCCCACGCTCTTCTCTGCGCGTAGCTTCACGTATAGGTCTATTTATAAGCGTTCATTCGACGCGAGCCGTAGAAGAACAAAGCCACCGCCAAAGATATTTACGAAATTCATGTTTTCAAGGCCAATTTGGGAATTGAAAACAAAGCTGCGTTAGTATAAAAATCTGTAAAGCCCACCATCGTTTCATTTCCGTTCAATCGCTTGCGGCTAGGGTTTTAGAGAACTGCCCACTCTCTCTCGATAACTTGAGGTTTGGTTTTCGATTTTAGCCTTCTCTTTTGACTGATTAGATCGATTGTTTGATGAGACGTGTTCTTGTAGTTCTTACTGGTTCTGTGTTGTGTGTGGACACTTTTTGATTGTTTCATTTGGATCCGTACCTCTTGATTTGAGAGTTGAGCTATTTTCTTGGAGTCTGATTCATTTTCTGTCATTGCGTCAGATCTGATGGATTTGTTTGAAAGTAGAGGATTATCTGTTAGATTTGGTTGTTTTCTGTGTGATCTGTTTTCTTTTCTGTGTTTCATATCAATCATGTTTACCTTCTTTGTTAATGCTCGGATTAACCTATAAATTGTGGTTTAGTTCTGGCGCTATTAATCTACGTGCTTAATTATGTTTCTTTGATCTTTCTTATGCTGTTTGTGTGAGCCTGTACAGTTCCTATGCTTAGTATTGAACTCTTTTTTGCCTAATAGTTACGTTCCTAAATCGGTCTTCTCTATGCTTAGGATCAAAGCGATTTTATTACGTTTGTGGATATCGACTTTAGTTTAGGTAATATGTATCCTATTTAGACAATAATGTAACCAAAGATGATTGTTTACTTTCCGGTGGCAGATTAAGGAAAGGGGTCCAGTATGGGTAAAGAAAAGGTTCACATCAACATTGTGGTCATTGGCCATGTCGACTCTGGCAAATCCACCACAACAGGTCACTTGATCTATAAGCTTGGAGGTATTGACAAGCGTGTGATCGAGAGGTTTGAAAAGGAAGCTGCTGAGATGAACAAGAGGTCATTCAAATATGCTTGGGTGCTTGACAAACTGAAGGCTGAGCGGGAACGTGGTATCACCATTGATATTGCTCTGTGGAAATTTGAGACCACCAAGTACTACTGCACTGTCATTGATGCCCCTGGACATCGTGACTTTATCAAGAATATGATTACTGGAACTTCCCAGGCTGATTGTGCTGTCCTCATCATTGACTCAACCACTGGTGGTTTTGAGGCGGGTATCTCTAAGGATGGTCAGACGCGTGAGCATGCTTTGCTTGCCTTTACCCTTGGTGTCAGACAAATGATTTGCTGCTGCAACAAGGTTTGTAATTTGTTCTGTTGTGTATATAGTGTTGTGCAATAACTTATTTAACTTAATGTGCTCATGTAATTAATGTGAATTATTCATTGCTAACAGATGGATGCCACCACTCCTAAGTACTCCAAGGCAAGGTATGACGAAATTGTTAAGGAAGTGTCTTCTTACTTGAAGAAGGTGGGTTACAACCCTGATAAAATTCCTTTTGTCCCCATTTCTGGATTTGAGGGTGACAATATGATTGAGAGGTCCACCAACCTCGACTGGTATAAGGGTCCAACCCTTCTTGAGGCTCTTGACTTGCTCAATGAGCCCAAGAGACCCTCGGACAAACCCCTGCGTCTCCCACTTCAGGACGTGTACAAGATTGGTGGCATTGGAACAGTCCCTGTCGGTCGTGTTGAAACTGGTATTTTGAAGCCTGGTATGGTTGTGACTTTTGGTCCAACCGGACTGACCACTGAAGTTAAGTCGGTGGAGATGCACCATGAAGCTCTCCAAGAGGCTCTTCCTGGTGATAATGTTGGTTTCAATGTGAAGAACGTTGCTGTTAAGGATCTTAAGCGTGGATATGTTGCCTCAAACTCCAAGGATGACCCTGCTAAGGAGGCAGCTAACTTTACCGCCCAGGTTATCATCATGAACCACCCTGGTCAGATTGGAAATGGTTATGCCCCTGTCCTGGATTGCCACACCTCTCACATTGCAGTCAAGTTTTCTGAGATCCTCACCAAGATTGACAGGCGATCTGGTAAGGAGCTTGAGAAGGAGCCCAAGTTCTTGAAGAATGGTGATGCTGGATTTGTGAAGATGATTCCTACCAAGCCCATGGTTGTTGAAACCTTCTCGGATTATCCTCCTCTTGGCCGTTTTGCTGTGAGGGACATGCGTCAGACGGTGGCAGTTGGAGTCATCAAGAATGTCGAGAAGAAGGATCCTACTGGAGCCAAGGTGACCAAATCTGCTGCCAAGAAGGGCAAATGAACGTTGCAAGTTAGAGAAGGCTATCATGGAAATAAAGATTGGGTTCTTGCTAGTCGTCTATTCATAGTGTTTTCATTAGTATGTTTTGAAAACTATTGTTGCAAGTCATCACCGTCGTCCCGGAGCTGTTATTCGCAGAATTGGGTTCTTGACCGACGGTGGCATGGCCCTGCACTGTCATAATCAGCCAGGAGTCGCTTATTGTCTTAATCCTCTCCTGGCCACCATTTCAAATGGTTGTAGTACTTGCCTTCTATTTTTGTGTGATACTATTATTACTGTGTTTTTATGTTTCGAGTTTAAATGATACTTGCCTTCTCTACCCATTTCAACACTGTTTTGCTATGATTTTTTTTTTAATATGCGATTCAATGACGGCTTTTTATGTTTACTTCGAAGTATCAATTTATTACGTATACGAGGAACAATGTACGACTTCCAGTATTTACTTGACAAAGAACCATATCAAGTACATGTAAACGAAACATTAACAAATCTAAAAGGTCCTCCGCTCACGTTATCCTGGATTTGGGCCATCAGACCGTCCAGGTATCGACTTGGCATCACCGAGCATGTTTGAGGCCTCCACCTTGTAAGAAATGCCTCATAGGATGGATCAAATTTCCTAACGATTGGATTAAACTGAATACGGACGGCGCTTGTTTCAACCAATCGTCCTTTTCCATAGCAGGCGGCCTCCTTCGTGACAGTATAGGCGCATGAGTCGGTGGTTTTGTTCAGAATATTGACAAGTGCTCGCCACATAATGCAGAATTATGGGATATTCTCTCTAGTTTATAGCTTACTTGAGACTTAGGGTACCGTGGGGTTGAGCTCGAGATCGACTCCCTCGCGGCAGCAACAGCTATCTCCTCCCACACTGCACGGACTTTGTCCCCTGACCCCCTCGTCAAAAAGATTAATGAGCTGTCGCCACATACCGCAAAATTATGGAGTATTCTCTCTGGTTTACAGCTTACTTGAGACTTAGGGTACCGTCGGG
>JANIPM010000180.1:28681-40006 GCA_027478405.1 Erythroxylum cassinoides
GGAGCATGAATTACCATGATAAAGCCTTGAAAATATGACTTGAAAGTCATGTACATTAGGCGTTTGATAAAATGTCTAAGTGAACTTGGCTTAAGATTTAAGGAATTGTAATGATATACATTAGAAAGCACCTTTCATGTTTACTTAGAGTAAACTTGAATTGTTATTTAGATTGATGAATAATGATCTAATATGCTTGGATAAAAACGTGCTTAATTATGTTTTGAAATAAGTAAGTATTGGATTAAAGGTATTAAATGCCGTAGAAAATGCAAAAGAAAAGCTAATGTGAATAGTAAGGAAGTAACCATGTGAGAAGCTTAACGGTCGAATCCTATGGCTTATAAAGAGCGGTATTGTATTTTATACACTTATGTGATGGTGTATAAATATGAAATTTATGTTTAAGTAGTAATTTTATTGTATGTTTTTTTGTGTATAAAGGCTTGGGAGCTGTGAATCAAGGAGCTCGTACCAAGGATTGTTGAAGTTAAGAGAGTGTATACGTTCTTTTGAGGTGAGTTGAGAAAACCATATTTTTCAAATCAGATTAGAACATCCTAAGACAAGGATGATGACTTGTATGTGAATTTTGAACCTAGGCAACGTATGGTAGAATTGAATTTCAATTGGATGCTAACATGCTTAGGTATTTAGTATATGACATTATTTTGAATAACTCTTTGCACTTGGAGTGCAACTGATATTTTCATTACGTATTTTGAGAAATGATATTGCTTTTAACAAACCTACAATTAAAATGCAATAGACAACGCCTTATTTTTCTAAAACTACATTTTTTAGCAACTTTGCACTTGGAGTGTAAAAGATGACTTTTATTTCATGAAATAATGTTTTAGAACTTACCAAAGCATAATTGAGTCATGTATGCTGCATGTTTTTTTTTCTCTTTTAGACAAGGTTTCATTTATCGGTTGGACCGATAAATAAAAGCACAGTGCCTTACTTGATTTTTATACTTAATATTTCTATTTGATTTTTGTGATTGATGAGGTAACGATTGGCCAATTGTGTGCTAGGCATAACTAATTAAGCGACCCCCATACCCTTGATGCTGGTACGTAAAAGTCGAGTCCCCGTATTGACATCTTTCTACGGACTTGAGGGTGATTCCACACCTAGGGTCTGGACATCGACGAGGTCATCATCTAGGGTCATGACACTCTTCTTGACTATAGTCCGAACTCACCACAGATGAAAGTCAAGCCAACACTGAGAATTAGTGGATGTGCATTTTAGTTTGACCGACTAGGAATGACACATATGATTGTTTTGACTTATCCTGACATTTGTTTTTTGACAAGATTTGATTTATACCTATGATGTTTTATGCTTTTGTGTACTGAAACCGGAACATATGTTCACCGGATGAGTGAATTAATAGGCTGGGCTTTTATGGTTCCTAATTAGTATACGTTGAGTCATAGGCTAGGCCTATGTGTTTCTCTGTGTTATATGTTCACTTTATAGGTTATTTATATCATCTTGGTGTGTATCGAGTTCTATTCGCGATAGATGTTTTTCCTACTCACTGACTACATAGTGTACTCACCTCCCTCCACTTTCCAACTATGCAGGTTAATTTAGTGAGCTTGAAGCTCTGTGAGAATTATGTGGTCTTTTGACATTTTTAAACATTATCGCACATGGGTAGTCTATATTTTTCACTTTTGTTGCATAGTAGCTCATGAACTGTTTTCTTTAGGTTGGTTATGTGAATATACTTTATAATTTTATAAATTTAACTTTTGATTGTTTTATCATTGTAAAAGACCTTATGTGTGAACTTTGATACTATTATTGAGGTTGCTTTGAGTGGACTTTAAAGTCCTGAATTTGTGGTAAAATTTTTGGTATGAATATAGAAATGCCTTTAAAATTATTTGCAGGTTTTGGGATTTTTAAAACATAGCTGTTGTGCTGTCCAAATTTTTCAAAAAAAGAGAGAGATATTCAGTTAGCCTTGCATAGTCGGATTAAGGATACTGTGAGTGTCCTTAACCCAGGTGTACAGTGGTTGTCATGGGCCCGATGTGGTACCGAGTGGTGACAGAGCATTATCTAATTGACTAATTGTACTTGTTGGTAAGATCGTCAACAGTTTGGATCCAATATAGATATTATATTTAGTAATATAATATTAAAATAAAATGAATATTTAGTATCAATATAGATATTATATTTAGTAATATAGTATTAAAATAAAAAGAATATTTAGTAATGTAATATTACATAAAAATTAAAAATACCTTCATCTTCATATATTTGATCAAAATATCCTTCAATTGGTTGATTAATTTCATTGGTCCCCTCTGTATTAATAATTTTGACTGTAGAAAAATAAAAAACACAATATTAGGTTAGATAATATAAAGATAGATAAAACAAATATATTAAAAGAAAAGAATTTATTATCAATATCTTCATTATTTAACCAACTTTGAGCACACATAAGGGCTTCCACTTATGTAGGTTTTTTAATAGTAGTTTGGTTTGTTTTAATTGTTTTAGATTTATGGTTTTGATTTTATTTATATGCTCTTTCACTATTAGCTTATGATTTTACTACTTGAGTTAAAGACTTGGTGGAGTTATGTAGTTGTAAAGGCAAATTCATCCCTATGCAAGATATAAAGACACAATCACCCCTATAAGCTATAGTAAAGATTAGATTTCATTAGTTTGGATAGACCTTTTCTTTTAAATGTAAAATTAAATTAATGACCTTAAAGGGAAAAATTATACGGTACCGAAGTACCTTACAATGTTGATCTTATTATTTATCTCTAAAGATTAAAACACTATGTTTTAACAACTTACTTGAAGTTTGCCTAATAATTATAGACATGTATACTATTTAACTATCCCATTTCGAAACACTTTGTGACCCTGATTGTGCTTTGTTTGTAAGACTCCAAATAAGCCCTAATTTTGCAAAGAAGGAAATTAAAATATAGGGATGTCAATTTTTGGGTATGCTTCTTCATATTTCTTATATAAATTGTTCCCTCTTTAATCTTTTGTCAATTTATTCTTAACCTCCACTCTTATCTTTATTTGTGTGGACACACTTCGTCTCTTACTGTTACTCACTAATTTTCAAAAGGCTAGGTGCAAAGGACAGGGGATCTCCTTATTCACATCCACTTACAAGCGTGTAAGTTCCTTCATGTTTTCCCTTCTCTTAACCTTGCTTCCCAATTGCATTCCATTATAACAAAAAAAGGCCTAGGATCTTTTATTACTAAGGAATTGCTAGTTATCCTTACCTTTATTTCATTATTTTAATTGTTCTATATTAAAGATAATGTATAATGAAAGTTCGGGGGAAGGACTTAACGATTTTGCTTATAAACTTTGTTATAATTTTGAAAGAATATTGATCAAGATGACTCATTATGAGTTTAGTAATTAATGTGATTTGATTTTTAGGTAAATAGCTATAAGCTTTAATGATTAGTTAAGTTTAAGTTGCTTTAATTTTAAAAATGGATACTTGATTGCATTATGATACTTTTTATGAGTTGTACATATAATTAAGTTATAAGTGAATTCTTTTTAAGTATTTTCATAATCCTATAAGTGATTCCTTTTAGGTATTTTCATAATCCTATATAAATAGATAGTGTATGAATAAGCGAGCATTGAATAAATTCACTATGTTGGATTCAAACTAAGTAAAAATGGTTGAAATTTAAGAGTGGTACTACTAGTCGTTTAAAACGGTGACCTAATTGAGTAATTAAGAGTATTCATGACAAGGTGATTACTATCGCATCAAAAGGTTACGTGACTTTTCAAATAAGCTTCTAAATACTTGTGTTAATTTGAAGTAAGTGTTTTGTTTTAATTTTCATAATAGGGTTATGAAAATGCTGAAACAACATCCCCATATATTTCCATTTTATGCACTAAGTTGAGTTTTATGGAATGATTTGAAGTTTGAAGCATTATGGAGTTAATTGAATTGATTTATGACTTAAAGTATGTAGCTAAACACTTATCAATTTGAAGAAATTTGCAATTAGATGAATAATGAAGAATCTTAATTGATGTGCTTGACTTGTCAGATGCTTTCCCAGAGTCGCTTCCTATTTAAATTAAAAGTAATGATTTTTTTTACTAGAAGATAAGTAAATGCTTATGTATAGAAGGATTTGATAAGTGCTAACTAAATTATGTTTTAACATGATTTTGAGAGCATTTAGCTTGTTTTTTTTTAAGATTTTTGTTTAACTTGGTACTTAATTTAATTTATATGTATAAGCCCTATTTTAGCTCTCTTATGAAGAAGTGAATTTATGCAAATGGGGGTTGAGTTTGAGAAGTTTTAGAGTGATTTTAGAGGAACACAGGTTAGATATAAGCCCACATTCACTAATATAACACCTACATGGTACTATGTTGAACTAGTATAGCTTAATAGGGCTTTTTGCTTCTTCAACAATTTGGCACATCAAGTAACACAACATAAACATGTCCCTGTGTCACATTACAGTGTATTCTACTTCCTTAATAATTTGGATATATGGAGAACATGAAATGGGCATGTTCTAGTGTTCCATAACATAACCCTTACACAGTACTATGTTCACTAACATCAGGCCCATATTTAAAGTAATGATTCTTAAGTGTAACAAAGTAGAGGAACAAACAAAAAATGGGTTTAATAATATACTTATTTTTGACTTATGATAGCAATAAGGTTTAAGTAAATTAGGATTTCTTACAACTGTGAAGCAACATGGGACCAATATATGCCCATGTTAGTCTTATATTGTGTTTAAAACATTTTTATGATTTCTCAAGATAGAAAGAGGAGGAAGAGAGGAGAAAAGAGAGAGCCTTCTATACAAACTAGAGAACTAATTTGAAGCATCTTAGGAGAAGAAGAAAGCAACTTTATAAGAAAGAGGGATTCTAATCAAGATTTAATCAAGAAATATTAAGATTCAATATTAATGATTATTGTTTTTTTTATCATTTTATAAAATAATTAGGATATAGATTTAGATGGGATGAAGCTTAGGACTAGTCATTTTAGATTCATTTCTTTGATTTAATGTAAGAATTTAGTTATTTTGAGAATTATTTATGATTATATTGAGTGAATCAGAATATGCTACCATTCTTATTCAATTTTATATTTCACACATTATAATTAGGAGATTCTATATATGAATAGATCACAATATAAGTAATGAGGGTTCAATTGGTTTCTAAAGATAGGACTATATGATGATTATATGTTAACGGTAAAATCTATCAAAGGAATTCACAAAGTGAGTTAAAGGTTACTTTCATTTGAAAGAGATTTTGGTCAATTAACTTGAGGATATAAGTCATATTTTCTTAAGCGAGATTATAGTTGTAACTTAAGAATTCTTGTCAATCTAGACAACTAGGGTTAATCATCAAGTCAAGACAAAATTCAAAATATAAGAAAGGTTATTGGGAGATTATATCTTAATCTTAGTTTACTCATGGCTTTATTCTTGCCCATTGCTTTGATTTTGTCAATTTTCATTGTTATTTTAGTTTAATTAATCATTTTTTAATTTCAATAATTCATTTTATTATATTAGATAATGGAAAGATGGTTACTACTAATTACAATTGTCATAGGATTATTTTATGTTCCATTTATTTATAACAATTTCTCTAAGTTTATTCTATAAGGTATTTATCTAAAAAGGGTAATTGAGGGCATATACAATAGAAATATGAACAATTTGATTGAGATCCTCAATACTTACCTTCGCATGTATGAGTTATTTAGTAATTATGGATTCTAATATGGATGTCTTCACCTTATTATACAAGAATAAAATTATACCATTTGGATGAGCTTCGTATTTGAGTAATAGGTTCCAATATTTAAGCAAAAAGTTTTAAAGCTGACAATTTACTTCTTTGATTCTAAATTCAAGAATGCCTAGTGCCATAGGCTTATTTTTCATCAAATAGTTTTTAGTTAAGGGAACTTAGACCTCTAATGTACCAAGTAGCTAGTATTGTGGAGTTATATCCTGATTTAAGGATCTTTTTTCCTATTTGATTTCCTTCTAATTATAGGTTTATAGCCTTCCTCCTCATATGTTGAAGTTTCATGCTACAGGATAAGTGCTTTTTAAGGAGTTTTAGTATCTTCACCATTAGCAAATGCTTTTTGGTTTGAGAATCATACGTAGTTGAGATGTGTATATTGATAATAGCAAGCTTATCTATGATTGCATTTTTTTATTTGGATGAATGGAGGCATGGATAATTTGGTTTATGAGCTTGGAGGAGTTTTTCCTTTATTTGAGTCTAAAACTTTATTTTGTGATGCACATATAGTTACACCTTCTTTTACTGAGTTTGTTTATTGGAAGACTGAAGTAGTTGTTATCTCCTAAAGATCCTAGGAGTATCCTGAGTTGAATATTCTTCTATAAGGTTTCCATGCTTTCTTATTTTTTGTGGTAGGTTTTTAGGAATATATGTAGGACCTCAACCTCTCGGGCCTCATGCTCGCACGATTTTGCTTTTCCCCTTCTGACCCGTAGGGAAGGGATGAAAAGTTTTCACAGGACTTCCCAGGAGGTCACCCATCCTGGTACTGCTCTGGCCCTAGCACGTTTAACTTCATAGTTCTGATGGGATCCGGTGCGTTAGGGCATGGAAAACGCGCCTGCAGGGGAGAGGTTTTCACATCCTTATAAGGCATGCTTCGTTCTCCTCTCCAGTCGATATGGGATGCCTATGACGCATCCTCCCCCCTCAGGAGGGCCAGACGTCCTCGCTGACATATCGCTCGGGTACTAGCTCTTATACCAATTGTATAAGACAAGTTGATATGACCTCAAAAGGTTGCATTTGGACTTAGGATGGTTGTGTAATTATCGATATAAGAGTTTATGATTCAGTATGAGAATATATCTGTGGAGTGGAGATTTAAGCTTCATATGGGTTATGCCCCTACCATTATAAATTGATTGAGAATAAAGATGTGTAAGATGAAATAAATGACAATTGGAAGATGAGATGATGATAGTGATATAGGAAAAAGTTGTTGAGTTCAGATTAAACTGTCATTTTGGGTGTACATCTGATAGTGGGATCACCATCACGGGTGAAATTATTAAGCATATGTGAACAATATGCGTGAAGATGACATAGGAAGTAATTGGCGACTTATTGAATAAGTGCCGATTATAGTCCCTATAGTTCAAAGTTCAAGATAGAGTAAGTAGTGAGAGTACTTGTAGTGATCAATGGGGAAAGAATTGAGACTGTTAATGATGTTAGCATAGGTGATGAGCTTGAGGGAAAAGAAGAGGGACATGATTATAGCAAAGTCCCCATGATCGCGAACTGGCATAAAAAGAGAAAGGTTATCTAGAATTAAATGGGATCAAAGTGTCCTTAGTAGTATAAGCTACTAATTGGTAAATTGATGTGAATACATCTCCAGATAAGATGTGATGATTTTGGCGATGTATGCCAAGATATTAGAGTAAATGAAATTGTTTAAGTGCCCTACAGAGCCTCATTACAAGGGATGTTCTGATTATGTAAGCTATGGCATAAATTGATCTTATTGAGATATTATGCATAGTTGAAATTGATCTTCTTGAGGTATTAAGGATGACTGATTTGTAATGACGAAAAATAGTTAATTGATGAGGTTTTTATGAATAGTATTGATGATTGTAGTCAAAAATCTTCTTTCAAAGAAGATTTTCCCTAAATTGAGTTAAGTGGATCTAACAATTTGGTTTAAGAGTAGTCAATGAAGAGACAAATCGGAAATGAATATGTAATAAGTCAAAAGTGAATAATGGAGTCATATCCTAAGTAGGAACTCAGGCATAAAAAGTGGAATGGGCCACTAAGAGTGTGTACACCAACTATATGAGTGGATTTTAAATTCGAGGTGACACTCTTGCACATGTGAGAAGAATATAGGTCCCCCTTATTTTTGATGTAAATATGTTTGGGAGATACAAATTCAATATGAGGAATGAAATACCAACACACAAAGTGAGACATTCAAATAAATTGAAATGTGTGGAGGAACTAGTACAAATGAATAGGCATTTGAGTAAGCCGATGTGAATTAAGGGAAGTCGAATGAAAAGAGAAAATGATTAGGAACAAAAAGTCAAGTGGGAGACTGAAAATGCCATAAGACAATATTACTTTCATTGGGGGAAAATTAGTCACCTAAGGAATTGCAAGAAATTAACATAAGGAAAAATGTGAGTGATAGTTTATGATCCTCCAATGATATCATGATATTGAAGACTTAAGTGATCCAAGCAAAATTGTATTAATTGGTGACTGTGATCATAGATGGTATTTTGAGTGTGTTTGAAAAGTAAAAAGAGGCGTTTTTGAATATTTGAAGCACAAGATACTGATGATAAAATATCAATTGGATTTGGAGATTGTGCAACGCTTAATGAAGTTTCGCGTCAGAGATTAAGATGCAATCTGTTGTAATAGAAAAAGGTGGGTTTTGATGTGCATAGGATAATGAAAGTCTTATGAGTTGATTATGATACATGGTTTAGAATTGCCATGATAGAAATCGCTTTGAGATCTTGGAGACATTAGATGTGCAAAGCCATTTCTGGAATGTACAAATTATGTAAATTTGAGGAAATTATTGAGTTTGGAAAAAAATGTACAAATGAGTGCTATACTGGTAAATTAGTGTGTAATCTGACACACCGAATGGACAATTCTATAATGGAATAATTCACATTCAGATATTGAGGTTTTCAAATTTAGTGTAAGGAGGAGTGCAGAATATTGAGTGGCATATGGGGTAAAATAAAGTGTTGCTGGTTGCATTGAAATTTAAGATCAAGTCTACTGGAAAGAAGTAAGAAACCAAAAAGCTAAAGATTCAGAATTGTGAATCACCCGAAAAAAGTGAAAACGAATCTGAACTTTCGAGTGAAATCGGAAAAATGATATTTGGTGATTGAAATAAGAAGTACGTATATCCGATTAAGATGATTGAGCAAAGAAAGTGTTAGAGAAGCCTAAGTAACAACCTAAGATAAACATCCTAGTAGGGATATGCTAAGATTGTATTTTAGCTGCTACGGATGTAGAAACAAGTGGTTGAAGATTTGAGCTACCAGCAGTTTTAACTGTCAGGAATATGCTTGAAGCTCATATTTTTGAGTTCGTAGGAAGATGAGATTGAGTGCTTTAGCACACCACCCTCGCGGGACACGGACTTGGATATCACCATCGATGTCGAGTTCGGGTCATCGCAAGAGTGGGGTGTTACATTTATGTGGCATAATTCGAATTGACTACATGTATAACAATTGTTATCATAGTGGCATCATTAGAAGTGATATGGGGCATAGTATGACAGAAGGGTGGTTATTCACCTTAACATTGAGATGAAGAGGGCCTAAAATGATATAAGGCCATAATAAATGTGAGATACTATTAGTAAGTGAGACGACTCTGAAATAAGAGTAAAGTGACTCATGAAAAATGAATCAGGTAGTTGGACCAACACGGTATTTAGAGACTATAGTGAAATGGACATAAGAGTTGAATGTGTTAACACTGAAGAGTGAAGTGAATTTTCAATGGAGTGATGAAGTGATTTTATGAGTATCACCTTGGTAAGATGCGCTCAGATTTGGAAAAAAGATAATTTAAGCTATATGAATTGGTATGTATGAAAATTTTTATGAATTAGTGTTATTGGTGAAAGAGGTCTTAGATTCATAATATGTGATACGTGAATAGGTTCTGAAATAATGACATGATCGACAGAGATAGATTGACAGCATACGAAGTAAAAGTTAGTGAGTAATCTGAAATATACTAATGAAATAGTCAAGATAGTGTAATAGTTGAATCAGTTATTGAAGGACATATTGAGTTATCAACTGTGGTCGTTGGAAAGAGAATATTTGAGTGATGAAGTATATGAGAAATGGAGAAGCTTATGAGGAATTATCACCTCTACCGTATTGATCAATTGGATGAAAATTCCAAGGACAAAATTTATTAAGGGGGAGAAATATAACATCCCGTCCCCATATTAAGGATTAGGACCCGAAACTTCAGAACATGCGAGCACAAAGAGAAATTAAGACAATGCATTTTCTTGCCCATGCATCATGTTAGCATATAAGCATATAAATACGAAATGTTTTCGCATAAAAAGTGGTACATGCATTCATTGACAACTTCTGAGTATAATTGATATTAAATGTGATTTTATTGAAAATAAGGAGTAGAAGAAGTAGAAAGAGTGATCTTGGTAGGAGTTATGATAAGGAAAGATTTAGAAACAAGATTGGTAGTGATCTGGAAAATGTTCACTGAATATGCTTCAGTCCTTTAGCCATATTATTTTCTCTAGTTCTCTAAACGAGATGATTCTTGACTTGAATTAAACTAGAGACATATTGCTACATTTTGTATGAATACATCGAATTCAGTTCTATCTCTAAATTCTCAAAATTTCATGAAGTTATGGAGTTGGTCTAGTATGTTGGTGTCTGTATGGAAAATTCATCTTTGGAGTTTAGGGGAAAATTTGGAATTGCTATAAAGAAATTTTAGATGCTTTCTAGAAAGTTGTAGATCTTTCTTTATCTTTTCAACGGTATATAGTATGAAAATTTTGGACATCGGAGTCAAAAGTTATGATCCTTATAAGGGGAGACATTCTGGCAAAAGTAAGACGCAAAAGTAAGACGCAAAAGTCAAGACGCAAAAGTAAGATGCAGAAGTAAGACGCAAAAGTAAGACATAAAAGTGAGATGCAAAAGTAAGATGCAAAAGTGAGACGCAAAAGTGAGACGCAGAAGTAAGATGCAGAAGTAAGACGCAAAAGTGAGACGCAAAAGTAAGACGCAAAAGTGAGATGCAAAAGTAAGACGCAAAAGTAAGACGAAGTTGTAAGACGCAAAAGTGAGACGCAAAAGTAAGACACAAAAGTAAGATGCAAAATTAAGATGCAAAAGTGAGACATAAAAGTGAGATGCAAAAGTGAGACATAAAAGTGAGACGCAAAAGTGAGACGTAAAAGTAAGACGGAAAAGTAAACCGGAGTGAAACTAAGACGAAAGGAAAGTGAGACGATGCAAAAGTAAGATGATACAGAAGTCAAACGATAGAATTGACCTTCGAGGTCTTCATAAAAGTTGTAGATTTGGAAGTTCTCTTTTCAATAGTCAAAAAATTAAGTCAATCTGACATCTGTAGTGAGAGTTATAGCAATTGCGCCAAGACATATACAATACGAGTAAAGATATGAACATGTTGGATTCTTTT
>JANIPM010000181.1:0-11900 GCA_027478405.1 Erythroxylum cassinoides
AAGATCTACACATTCATTCATCACACCACATCTGGCATCTAAACTGCATTGTGAGAGAGAGATGTTGAAATTTGGCCTAAAGGTGAGTACTCTAGTAGGAAGTACTACAGTGATTGGGGAAATCTATAAAGGGTGCATTAATCAAGTTGATCAGGCAGAGTTAAAAGCTAATTTGATAGTATTGTAGTTAAAGGAAATAGATCTCATTTTGGGTATGGACTAGCTTATTGCACATATAGTTGTTATGAACTGTTACATTAAGGAAGTCATCCTTAAATCTCCTAATAAAACAAGAGTGATATTTCGAGGCGTTAGTCAAGCAGTGCTAGATAGATTGATTTCCTCAATGACTGCGCTCAGACTGATTTGAAGTAGATGTGAGACTTACTTACCTTATGTAACTAATACCTAAATTGAGTAGATAGTATGGGGTATTCTTGTTGTTAGGGATTTCCTAGATGTGCTTCTTATAGAATTATTGAGATTACTCTGAAAAGGGAGACAGATTTTATGATTGACCTTGTTCCAAGTACTACTCCTATATCGATTCCTTTATAAAGGATAGCATTTGTGAAACTTAAGGAACTTAAGACCCAGTTGAAGGAGTTATTGGATAAGGGTTTTATCAGACCTAGTGTGTCACATTAAGGAGCTCCCATTTTTCTTATGAAGAAGAAGGACGGGACTTTGAGATTGTGTATTGATTATAGGCAGTTGAATTAGGTGATAGTGAAGAACAAGTATCCTTTATTAAGGATAGATGATTACTTGATTACTAAATTAGATTTGAGATCAGGATACTATCAGTTGAAGATAGCAGAAGTTGATGTACCAAAGAGTGCATTTAGGACCAGATAAGGGCACTTTGAGTTTTTGGTGATGCCTTTTGGGTTGACAAATGCTCCACAAGCTTTTATGGCGTGATGAATAAAGTGTTCCAACCTTACGTAGATTATTTTGTGATTATATTCATAGATGATATTTTGGTGTATTCGAAGAGTAGAGAGGAACATTCTGAGCATTTGAGGTTAGTCTTATAAATAATGAGGGAAAAACAATTGTATGCCAAGTTTAGTAAGTGAATTCTGGCTTGATCAAGTGATATTCTTAGGTCATATAGTATCTGGACAAAGCATATTGGTAGACCCAAAGAAAGTTGAGGCAGTGATGAAGTGCCAAGCCCTGAGAAATATGTCTGAGATCTAGAGTTTTCTTGAATTAGCAGGTTATTACAAAAGGTTTGTCAAAATTTCTTTAATCTCAGCCCTTTTGATAACGCTTTTGAGGAAGAATGTACTATTCAGATGGACTGATGAATGCCAAAGGAGTTTTGAGGAAGTAAAACAAACTATAGCATCGATGTTAACTATTCCATCTGGATTTGGACGAAGATCTAGTATATAGTGATGCTTCACACCAAGGATTAGGATGTTTTTTGATGCAGTATAGCAAAGTGATTGCATATGCATCGAGATAATTAAGGTCTCATGAGTTTAACTATCCAGTTCATGATTTAGAACTTCCTGCAATAGTGTTTGCTTTAAAGTTTTGGAGACATTATTTGTATAATCAAACATTTTAGATATTCACAAATCATAGAAGTTTGAAACATTTATTGAGTCATAAAGAACTGAATATGATCAAAATGTTATGGAATGAATTATTTAAGGATTATGATTACACTATTGAATACCATCCTAGTAAAGTTAATGTTGTGGTTGATGCATTAAGTAGGAAATCTAATAGTAGTGTGGCACAAATTTAGACATTGAGGTTACCAAACCTAGTACAATTGAGAGCATTGAATGTTGAGCTAAATTTGGGGCAGAATGAAGCATTGTTGGCTACACTGAAACTTAGACCGATATTGCATGAAAGGATCATAAAAGCTTAAAGCAAGGATCCAAAAGTAGTGAAGCTTATTGAGAAGTTGAAACAGAATCCAAATTTTGAGTTTGAATTGAGGGATGATGCATTGTGTTCGAAGCAAATATTATGTATACTTGATATGGATGATCTAAGAAAAGATATTTTGGAGGAAGCATATATAGCAGCCTATGCTATGCATCCTGGTACTACCAAGATGTACAATACTCTGAAACAACATTTTTGGTGGCCAAGGATGAAGAAACAAGTGGCGAAGTATGTTGTTAAATGTTTGAGTTGTCAACAAATTAAGGCAAAGCATCAAGCTCCAGTTGGGAAGTTACATTCATTGCCTATTTCGAAGTGGAAATGGGAGAGGATCACTATAGATTTTATTAGGGGTTTGTCGAGGAATTTGAGGCACCTTGATGCCATATGGGTCATTATTGACAGATTGAAAAAATTGACTCATTTCTTACCAATGAGAGAGAATAATATGCTGAATTAGTTAGCCTAGAAGTATGTTAATAAGGTAATGAGATTACATGGAGTTCTAATGTCTATTGTATCTAACTGAGACCCCAAATTTACTACTAAATTGTGGGGTAGTTTACAAACAACTTTGGGTACTTGGTTAAACTTTAGTAAGCCTTTTATCCTCAAACAGATGGATAGAGTGAGAGGACTATTAAGATTGTTGAGGATATGCTTAGAGCTTATGTTTTGCAGTTCCAAGGAGCATAGGATCAATATGTAGCTCTTATTGAATTTGCATACAATAATCATTATCATAGTAGTATCAGTATGGCACCATATGAGGAAGTATATGGTAGAAAGTGTTGATCGCCTTTGTATTGAGATGAATACGGTCTAAGGATTATTGAAGGCCCATAGTTGATTCAAGATACTGTTGATAAGGTTAAATTGATCTGTAGTATAATTAAAACTGCTCAAGATAGGTAGAAAAGTTATGTAAATCAACAACAGAGAGATATGGAGTACCAAGTGGGAGATAAGGAGTTTTTGAGAGTATCACCTTGGTGAGGAGTGCTAAGGTTTGGTAAAAACGGTAAGTTAAGTCCTAGCTACATTGGTCTATGAGAGATTACTAAGAGAATAAGACCAGACCATTGGCTTACAAGTTAGCATTACCAGCTGAGATGACTCAGATTCATATTGAGATTCATTTTAGTATGCTCAGAAGATATCGGTCAGATCCGACATATGTGTTACCGGCTTAGGAGGTTGAAGTTGCAATTAACTTTAGTTATGTTAAGGAATTGGTTAAGATAGTTAGTTATCAGGCTAAGCAATTGAGAAACCGAGTGATCCCATTGGTTAAAGTCGTTTGGAGGAATCATGCCAGAGAAGAAGCCACATAGAAAACTAAAGAGAACATGAGGAAAAATACCCCCATCTGTTTGATCAATCAGGTAAGAATTTTGAAAACAAAATTTCTTAAAGGAGGAGAATTTAGTAGCTTATTTTCCATACTAAGGGTTGGAGCCTTAGATTATTGCATATAAGTCATACCATTTTAGCATTCATGAAATGCATTTCATTCACATGCATATCATTAGCATATGCACATGAATTATGATTTCGTACACATTGCAAAGATAGTAAATGTACTCAATTAACAACTTTTAGGGTATAAAAGGTTTAAATGATCATGATGTGAATTGTACATTATTTATGTCTTGAATTTCAGTTTGATTGGTTACAAGTAGTAAATTTGGAATTAATTGTTACAATTGGAAAAATAATGCATGAATTGGACACATTTATGCTTTGTTCTTGAGTATAAAAACCGTAGTTTATAGGTTATTTTCTGGATGAATTAGATTAAATTTTGACGTACAATGAAGGTGAATTAATCTAAAGAAAGGTGCTAGTGTAGTGTTCTTAAGGTGGGAAAGAGCTAGGATTACATGAATGATAGTGAATGAAAGCTTTTATTTTAGTTTTTGATACATAAAAAATTAGGATGACTAAGCCTATAAATTGAGTGACATTTGGCATAGATAATTGAGTGACATTTGGCATAGGTAATTAATTGACAAATGGCAGCAATGATTGAGAGGCAAATGAACTAGTAACTAGGTGAAATTTGGCAGCTTATTGAGGGGAAAAGTGGCTTACATGCTTAGGGACATATGTCAATGTAACATGGTGACATCTAGCATCCAAAGAGTTACGTTTCTGTAGGAGTAGTTTCAGCTTTGTTCATTCTTCTTCTCTTTTCATCTCTCACGACCGAAACTTGCTTCTATCTCCCATTCTTGTGTTTTTCTTGAGCTATGCTAAATTACCACACCAAATACATGCTTTTACCCTTCACAAGATAGCTAAAGAACTAGTTTATTATTGTCTTTTATCCTAGATGAAAACCATCCATTTTCCACCTTGAATTTGTGATGATCTTGCATACATGGAGGGCTAGGTTAACTTGATGAATTGAGGTGGAACTTCAGCTAAACAAGTAAGTAAATTATTGATCCTTATGTCATGTTATAATAGAAAGTTTATAATGATTGGATTAGGATAGATTGTATATGATGCTGATGTTGAAGATGTGCTAGAAAACAGAGAATGAATAGGTACTTTTCTGTTTTATTTTTGCATGTACAAAAACAGTAGTTTATGGGCTATTGTATGGATGATTTAAGTTGGGATTTGAATTATAATTGATGAGGAATTCATGTTAAAGAAAGGTGTTATTAAGGTGTTTTCAAATCTGGAAAATTATAGTTATATGTGTGTTTGTAAAAAAATGACTGTTAATAACAAAAGTGAGCAGAATTTTCTAAGCCTAAGTGTAACCAATATAGAAGTTAAATTAACCTAAAATGAAGTTATCTTAAAGTACATGAAATCTGGAAATTTTCAGGTATTAGTGATATGTCTAAGTTTGTAAAATTCATGAAGATTGAAGGTAGTAAAGTTACACACATTAGTAATGTTGATGATAAATTCTAGAATTTTAATTTCAGCCTTGTGTACATGTTGAACCATCTAAGAAATTTCACTCTAAATTGGTAAATTTCGACTTGATTAAGGCTAGGAATGAGCCTAGATTGTTGCTTCATTAATTGGTTAAGAGCTTGATAAATTTATGAAGTTAATTGATGTCATAATCTAAAGAATGGACTGTTTTGATGTGGTTGAGTTCAAATCTAGAAATTATGATTTGTTAAAGGAATAAATGAGTTCTCTTTAATGCAAATATAATCTTAAGGACACAAGTAATGTGTATAAGGTGTGGATGAATGAGCATTGAAGAACATATGGTATTTATAAATGAGAATTGGGTAAATGTATGAATATACATTGCTAGAAAAAGTTTGGCGAATATATAGGTCTAGCATACTAAAATTCCATAGTTAAAGTAACAATTGTGTGTGCGTGTGTGTGTGTGTTATAAGAGGCTTTTGATGATGAAAATGTTTAACGATAAGTGTAAAGTATGGTTGATGAATTTGGAGTAAATCAAGCTAACTTAAAGATACAAACCTGATTGCAAAATGGTAATATACAAAATTTGATGATTGAATGGTCAAGATTTATGAATAGTTAGATACCTAAAAAGGTTAATTAAGCGTGCATTAAACATGACACATATATATGTGCATGATTGAATATTCATATAATTGATCAAATTTGTAATGTGTGAACTATATGTGTGTATTGCATGACTAAAGAAGTACAAATTGATTGTCAGCATCTATATATTGTCGGGTCATCAAGGCAATAGCTTATCTAGATCATACTGTGAGTTAACCTAGATGTTTTCTCACTATGACTAAAATGTTTTCGATTAACTTTTAGATATTGAGCTATTATTGATATGATTGTGATAATTTTGAACATTTATGGTCCGACGACTTTGATATTTGGGATTCTATTGGAAATGCTTGCTAATTATATGTGAATATGGAGAATGTGTACTCAACTGAATGTTGAATGCAACTTAAATCCGATGAATGTGATAAATAACTGTGCACATTGAATGAAAGTTATTGATAACATATTATGTGAATTGATGCATTCCATCACATTGTTATGCATGATCAGATAAAGGAGTTGTGACCAGAGTGACCAGTGTGAAAAAAAGCTTAAAGCTTAAAAATATATACAAAAGTCATAGGCTCAGTT
Source organism: Erythroxylum cassinoides (assembly GCA_027478405.1). Taxonomy (NCBI): domain Eukaryota; kingdom Viridiplantae; phylum Streptophyta; class Magnoliopsida; order Malpighiales; family Erythroxylaceae; genus Erythroxylum; species Erythroxylum cassinoides. The sequence goes on from JANIPM010000181.1 coordinate 6,022, forward strand.
ATTAAGGAGCCCGGTATCCATAATAGAAACAGGATAGAATATGAAATGAGACCAATATCCACAACAGATATGGGATAGCAAATAGGCGCTCAGTCACAACAAAGTAAAAATGAAAGTGGAGTCATATGTGCATTTGAAATATATATATAATGATTGTAAAAAATTACTGTGTGTTGATATAGTGATATGCAATGTTTGTGTACATGTTGATGATATGAATGATTGAGATAAATGATTGGATTATTCCAAAAAGATTATATGAAATGTTTGTAGTTCATGATATATTGTTAAGATATGATGTATATTGTGATCTAGTATTTCAATATTGAATGATGTGATACATCTACTGAATTAGGAAATACACTTGTCATATTTGTGTTCTGACTTGAGTGAGCACATCGATGAGGATTAACTCACTAAGTTCATAAACTCATCAAAATTGCAATGTTGATTTTTAGGTACAAGGGAGACCTAGCTTCTAAGTTGATATAATAGAAGTCTAATACTGTCAATTTTGGAAAGAAGAATGGCTCAAAGGTCTGGTCAGCTGATACCTGTGAAGTCTAGATATAATACTTTTGTTTAGCTTCTCCTTTCATGTTGAACTTCTTGTATAGAACTTTAAACTCCCAAATGATTATGTTATGTCTAAACATAGATTATGAAATGTAATGACAATGTAAGTAAGTTTCATTTTGTGAATGAAATGATGAGTTTTGATCTCTGAAAATACTTACGTCCTGTATGATGCCATAATAAGTTGATGTGATTGCTCTAACATGTCATTTTCATAGGGTATATTCTTGAATGTCCTCTAGATGTTCGGACATATGCTCTATGGTAGTGGTGTGTTATATTAAGGGTCTAGAAAAATTCTAGAAGTTAAGAGGAGTGATCTTGAGATTTACTAATGCAATCTTAAGCAATTGTTGCATGAGATTAAGTGCATGAAACTTGGTATTGATCTAACACTCACTAGAGCATTTACTTGAACTCATCATGTTTGGTGCTCTAACCACCCTTATACACTAATTTTTCTTCATCGTTGCATGCTCTTTAGAGGCCAAGGAAGGTGTTTGGTATTTGTTACAACTGAAATAAGGAGAAGATTCAAGAAAGGAGGAGTATTTGCAAAGTACATATATTGTAATTTCATGTTCTTATAATCTGTTTATACATGCACATAAATTCTGGATTTTCTGGGATGTTGTGTGGTTGGAATTTTGATTCTGACATTTCCGCTGCCTTGCCATATATGTGATGCATAAATCCATAGCTCCCTTTACAAATATGAATTAAACTAATTTATTTAAAATTAAGGCTTAAAACAAATAAAACTCCAATAAAAAAGTGTGTGGGATTGTCTGATGCATGCAGTTTCTGTGATGCATGTGTATTGCATGCACTTTAGTATAACTGGGATGTTGACTATGTGCATGCCCTATTGTTTTTCCATAATTAGGTTTTCTAGTTTTTGTCACCACCTCTCTTTTCTTCTATACCGTCGCCTTTAGCAACTGCATCCATGGTTCTTCGACAACTCTTATCCCGCCTATTTCACTTCCTCTTATGGGCGAGTTATCACCCCTCACTAGTGGCTATGTGGCTATGTAAGCCACTAGTGATACTCTATTAAGATTGACCTTTTTTTATAAACCCAATAAGATAGACCAACACCTAATCTCCAAAAAATTCAAAATATGTAGTAATCGTATGTATGTGTGCTATGAGAATGATTCACCTTTTAGAAAACACATGGTGATTTTAAGAAGCTTAAGAAAATAGAAAAATGTGATATCATAAGCTTTCCATAAAATTACAAGGAATGCATATGTCTGAATTTTCATAATCAAGAACAAAGCATATAAGATTTTAATTAATTAATCTTAATTTGTATTCTACAAATTCATTCACTAATTAATATTTTAAGCCTTTTTATTTTTAATCAAATCAATAATAATCAATTAAATTTAATCAAATTATATAATTAAAAGTTTGCTTTGATACAACTGTTGGAAAATTAAAACATAATATTCTCCCGAATTACTTTTGACTAACCTTTCAGTGCATAATTTTTTTGTATAATTCAATTCTTTCATCATTAAATGTTCCAATTAGATATAGAAGATGAAATTAATATCTACTCTATTTTTAGTTCAATCATATTAGTACTCCCTCATAAGCTATTGATTCAATTAATGACACTCGTAAACTATTTATACAACATCATTCCACCTTGCCAAGGATTTCTTGAATCAATACTAATCGAGAACAGCAGAATATCCTCCCAAATTACTTTAAAGTGATGAATCCTTTCTTAATCACTCAACTACCTCTATATAGTTTATGCTATATCTAATGAGTACCGATTGAACTAAACATGATTAAAATAGGTCATAAGTAATATCAAATCATAGTTATCCATATACAAGATAACTTTGGAGACCTTATATGAAAAGATCACGTATACAATCAATGAGAATTTCCATAGACATATAAGTAATGTTCCAAATGAATTTTTCATATATTGTTATTTCAATGAACTTGTTCTTTAACAAGTACCCACACTTTTGTTTAAGTATCTTCGTATTTTAGTCTATGAAATAGACTACTTCCTTCATAAAAGAAAACATAATGTATGATAGTATTTTTACGTTCTATTAATGTCCAGTTTTAACAGAACAATGACTATGAACAATTTAGGGATAATACATAAATGCAATATGAATCTCATAATTATAGTATAATCATAATTTTATCTGCAATGTATAATTATATCATAATCTTTATCATATAGGTCTAAATATGTATAAAATAAAGAATGCCTTTAAATTATTTTGTTTAGTTGTAGGACATAAACTAACAATTTTTAGATGATCATCTACGCTCGAGTGCGAAAGAAACAAAAAATATTGGTCATGCTATTATTCAGGTAATGCAACATTTGTTGCGGGATAAAACTTGTCCTTAAGATGAAAAAATAGCATATTTAGAGGCAACTAGATTGCATGTTTCTTTGGAAATACCTTTTGGACAAAACCTTTGTAAGGCAGTTTCATTCTTTAATTGAAAATGCAAAACTTTAATTTGCAAAAAAAATATTTATTGCAGGAATTCAAATATTAGATTCGCCTTTCCCACTAATTAGAGTACTTTCAGTTGTAGTAGATTTTATGAAATAGTAAAAATTATGATTATAATTCACTAATGTACTTTATAATTTATGGACAGAATATAGTCGAGAATAAAATAAATCACCCGCCATTAAACGTTGAGCATAAGCCTGCATCGAATACTAAAATTCTAAATGTCCTTAACACCGATCTCCACTTTTTGATGCAAGTTGCACCTTTTAAAGATGTTACATAATTTCAGCTAAAACGTAGGGAACTTTTGTCTCTTCTGGTTAGAGGAAAGATATCCAAAGATTAATTTATTCATTAAAGCGTTGTTAATTGAACCAACCGACTTTACCTGAAAAACCTGTCAATTACTCGGACCTACGAACCTAGAAGACAAAACTTTAATTAGTGGTAATCTATCAACCAAAGCTGTTTCCCTTGGCCACATGAAAGGCTACAGTATCCGAGAAGCAGGAGCTTCCTTGGATTCTTAGAGTTATGTTTTCGAGCATGCCCTCGTATAGAGAAAGGGAAACAAAGGTGAATAAGTGTCGATGACCGCTTAAGACAAAAACACTAATCACTGGAAATTACAAAAACTGGGGAGGAAGGAAAACAAGAAAAAGGATAAAGACTCTTCGTGAGGAGTCTGAAAATTAAGGACATGAAGTGACCATGCTAAGGACAAACAAATCATGGCCTCCCCTTTTGGCCCATCTGTAATAAACAAACGAACGATGAGGCACATGGATACACAATTGAAATAGCACAATTATGGGAGGGGAGAGATCAAAATTTTGTGATAAAGACTCTCCTCATTCATGAAAAGTCATGAGCTCGAATCATTATCCCTCTTCTTCCAACAACTAATCCTCCCAAGTACCGACAGGAAAGATGACACAAATACAGTAAAACATTGTATAAATATTTTTATTTGCACAATAATTTTTTATAATTTCAATTTAAATTAATTTATTAAAATTATTTTCAATTAATAAATATTTTTAGATGTCATATAATCCGATATTATTAAATATTCGAGACCTTTTTCCGATCTTCTTACATTAAAAGCACATAAGAATGGAAAAATAAAAGATATTAGTTTATCTTGCCAATATGGAATAAGTTCCATAGTCGTTGTTTGCAGGGAAATAAGAATGGAAGAAGTGTACTTGGATCCCATAAATAAGTGTTTGTGTGGGTATATATATATATATATATAGGTTACTAGTATTATATATATATATACACACATAAGGGGGAGAGAGAGAGCGAGAGAGGAGAATACGTGCCGACCCTTGCATTGCATATATAATTGGAGGGGAATCTAATGGGTGATAAGGCAAGACGAACGATTGAACATGCATGATTGTTTCCATAGGGAGAAGGGAACATGATAAAGTGGTAAATGTTCATCTGGAACATTACGTAGCCACGTCAGCTCTATTATATGCGACAATACTACATGGGTGAAGAATTCACTTTCACAAAGGTAGCAAACGTGTCTCCAAGTCGTCGATGGTCACTTGGATAACTACTGCCTTTTAACTTATCTCCATTGTCATGAAATAAGATTCTACCAGAACCCGTTTTTCGTTTTTTGAGAGAGATAAAGAAAGGTATTAATCAGTTTTCATGGTCAAATAATTTGATACAAATTTTCTTGGCTTTTTATATTGGGGATTTTGGTCTTGGACCGAAATGATATATAGTAAAGAAGGGGAAGCGATATGATGTGTCAACGCAACTGCTGTTCGTTTGTGCTGTTTTTCTGTTAACTTTTGACGAATATTTGAGGGACGTTGCCGTGTGCTGGTCTGAACCGAAATGATGGCATTTCCCATATAATTGGGGATTGCTGATACTGGAAAAAGTAGAAAAGAAAACAAATAATGCATATGATAAAATTGGATACCCCGTATGAGTATGACGGGGCCAAAATGGGCTTACAGGAAGGTGGGTCCAACATTTGTCGACATTTTGTCTGGGGACCCACCCCCACCATCTTGCCCCAACGTTGTATGGATCTGGGAGCCGTCCTGCCAATTCCATTGGAGAGAAGACGCTCCTTGGACGAGGGTCATGTTTTGGAAAGTATAAAACTAAAATCATATCTCTCTCTCAAGAGGACCCCACCCCTATTTTGTCTCCAGGAGAATCACTATTCCCTTCTATTTAAAGTAAATGTAACCGGTCCCACAAAACTTGTAATCCGCCTCCACTGCCTCCTTCCTATCCTAACGTGTAAAACATGCCTAAACCAGATATTTCTCTTCATTACTAGCTCAATCCTTAACAGTGGAGAGTAGAACTCTTGGGTAATTACTTTTAAAAGCAATATCGGAGCTTCCTCCCACCCTGTGGTTGATCTGCTGCAATCGTACATAGACTTAGGGGTGAGCATTCGGGCTAATCGGGTCAAATTTACACTATTCGGGTAAAGCTCGAATTATCTAAAATTTTTTTCATGTTACCCGACCTGAACCCGAAATTTTAATTACCCGAACTTTTCGGCCCGAACCCAAAATCGAACTTACCCGGCCTGAATCCAAAATTTTAATTATCCGAACTTTTCGGTCCGAACACAAAATCGAACTTACTCGGCTCGAACCCGAAATTTTAATTACCCGAACCCAACATTTTAATAACACGAACGTACCCGGCCTGAAAATTCTGAGTCACCCGAAATAATATAAAAAGAAAGAGTCCAAATATTACAATTGACTAGCATAATTTGATTGTTAATTCTACAAGAAA
>JANIPM010000181.1:163510-180727 GCA_027478405.1 Erythroxylum cassinoides
ATGCGTTACCAATTTAGGAAGTTGAAATTGCAAGTAATCTGAGTTATGTTGAAGAACCGATAAAGATAATTGGCTATCAGAATAAACAGCCAAGGAACAAAGTGATTCCATTAGTGAAAGTCCTTTGGAAAAATCATTCGAGTGAGAAAGCCACATGGGAAATGGATGAGCACATAAGAAATAAGTGCCCTACTTATTTTACCATTCACATAAGAATTTCGAGAACGAAATTTCTTAAAGGGGGAGACTTGTGATATCCTATTTTTCGGTATATGCTTAGGGTTATATTAAGTATTGCATATACATGCATAACATTAGCATTCATACACAAATTGATATTTGTACACATTATAAGTTAGCATATGCACTCAATTGACATGTCCCGGGGTATGAAAGAAGTTAAGTGAATATGATGTGAATTATGATTTGGTATGTCTTGAATTTTGATATGCTTAGGTTTCAATTAGTAAATTGGGATTAGATGTTATTGATTGAGAGATTAATGAATTAAATATACATTTGTCTATAAAAAAAGAAGAGTGGTAAGAAAAATTGATATATGGAAATTAGGATGATTAAGCCTAAAATTGAGTGACATATGACATAGTTAAATTGGTGAGAAATGGACTAGTAATGAAATGACAATTGGATCAATTAGTATGTGACAAGTGGACCAATCTTGGGGTGACATATGGACTAAGGAGAAAAATGACTACTAAATGTGTGGATTAGTGGCAGCATCTTGATTAGACAAATGTAATACATTCCTTAAGACAAATGATGACATTAGAAGGTGGCAACTAGCATGTGATGTAACAAGTTTCTACAGCTGAGTTTAGCTTCTTCTTTCCTTTGTTCCTTTCACCAAAATAGCTCCTTCTTTTCTCTATATTTTTTTGAACCCTAGCTAAGTTTCTACACTAAAACCATACGTATATCCTTCATTTGCCAATAAAACTAGATGAATGTGATCTTCATTTTTGCTGTCCGAAAATCACCTTGCTTTCACCATAAGTTTGCATTGATTTTTGCTTGCTTGGGAGGATTGGTTAATCTGGAATTTTGTGTTAAGTTGAAAGCCTAATAAGTAAGTAACAATCTGAGTTTTATGGCATGTCCAATTATATAAGAATGATGCTTGATTTGGAATGAAATGTAAGTGATATTGGTGAAGATATATGTTGGAAAATGTTGCATGAACTAGGAAGTTTTTCTGTTTCGTTTTTGGTATATGGAAACCATGGAGTATAGGGCATTATGTGGATGTATTCTACTGGAAATTAATGTATAAAGAAGGTGGATTTATTCCAAAGAAAGTTGTTAGAAGATTGTTCTTGAATGGAGAAAGAATTAGACCTATATACATGATAATGAAAGATAGATTTCTGGTTTGATTTTTGATGCATGAAAGACTAGGATTTATGAGTTGTTAACTGAATAATTTTAAACTAGAATAGGAGAGGTTATTGATGAGGAGTTGAAGTATGATTAAGGCCTAATAGAGGTATAATTTATGAACTATAAAGATGTTGTTTTAACTTTGGTGTAAGGTGTAAAAAAATTGGAAAAGTAAGAAGAATTGTTGGAATATGTTAGTTGTATTATTTTCACTAAACATGCATCTGTATTTTAGCCATATCTTGATCTGTAGACATCCAAATAGGATGATTTTAATTTTACCTATTAAACTAGAGACATATGGATATATTTTTCATGAAGGAATCAAATTTTAATTATGTCTTTAAGAGTTTCTAAATTTGGCTTGAAGTTGAGTTTTTAGATTCTGTTACTATTTGAGAACAGTTTGTAGTATTTTTTATTATAACTCTATTAATAATTAACAAAATTGTGTGAATTTTGATTCATTAGAAACTTAAGACATATTAGAAGAACATATTATCTAGAAATCTCAGTTTCTATGTCATAATGGTCATACAAAACTAACCCGAAACCTGTCCTGAGAAAATCTGGGAAACTAATAAAGGAATCGGATGGGAACTTTTGGATAACCCATCCTATGATTTTGGGAAGCATATAAGATTATGGAAATTGCATGGAAGTAAAGAAAATGTTCTTTTGTGTGATTCTTGAACCAAATAGGGAATAAGGTATTTAACTATGATGCATTTGGAGTTGATCAAGTTTTAAAAAGAACATAATTTGATGTTAGAAAAGTTAGTTAAATATATGGTTAATGAATGGAGCATGATCAAGTCTGCTTAAAGTACTAACCTAAATGCAAACAAGATATATCCAAGGGAAAATATGTGAATGATTATGAATTATGATTAAGGAAACATACACAGGATAGTCATTGGGCAGGCATTAAACATGACATATGTTTATATGTGCATAAATGAATAAGCATTCGATTAATTGACTTTGTAATGTAAATTATGTGTGAATTGTATGATTTTAGACACTCAAGTCAGATGCCATTTAGACATTGCCAGACCATCCAGGCAATAACATAAATTGGAGTATATTGTGAGTCAACCTAGATAATCTTCCTAGGATTGATTTATTCTATTTAACTTCCAATTATTGAACTATTTGTGATTTGTATGTGAACTCTGGACTTTTATGGTCTGAGGATTTTGATATTCAGGAATGTACTTGAAGTGTTCTATTTGCATATGAAATTTGAATGATATCTGTTTGCAATTAAATTTTGAATGATTTTAGAATACTCAATAAAAGTTGAATGTCAGACTGAGGTTCGATGAATATAAGATTCTGTCTGTGCATCATAAGTGAAGGTTATTCATGGCATATTCTGTTATTTGATGCATTTCATAAAATGCATGTTTAAATAAAGGCGTTGTGATCAGAGTAGCCAGTCTGAAAGAGCTTTAAGCTCAGAATTCTGCATGTAGAGCTTCGCTCCGTGATTTCTGTATTTGACTGAGCCTAATGGGCCAGTATCTATATCAGTATCTAAAAGGCACTCAATCACAACAAATAATAACCAATCTGGAGTCTTATATGCATCTGCATTTTTATATTTATGATTATGAAATCTTTTTTGAAATTTTGATGATAAAGTGATATGCCATAATAGTGTGATTGACTGCATATGTGAAATTTCTTTTCCTTTACATTTCTGCATTCCTTTTTATTTGCATGTTTGTTTTTGAATTTGTTTGTTTTATTTGTTTTTAAGTTGTCAATCAAAATGAGAGAAAGAATAAAACAAATGAAATAAACATTTTCTCGTTTTCTATTGCTTCTAGGATTATATAATCATGATTAGAGTGTGGATTGACTAGAGAAATTCATGGCAACTTTAGCATGTACTTTTGCTCTTATGATTGGTTGATATTCATTATCTTTAAAAGAGTAGTGACTAATGGTAGACAAAGTCGGTGAGATTTTGAGCCTTATTTGACTGACACATCCATATCAGTCTCATTGCCTTTTGATAATGTGTGACCTTCATGACATGTACATCCCGATTTTGCATTGAATTTCTATTCGAGACCACAATTTTTATCACATGCATTAACATGAACATGATTAGGCATTCTTTGTTTTTCATAAGCTACATTAGCCAAATAACCTACCCTATTGACATGATTTTTTCCTTGTGAATCCCCTTTGAGCTTTATATTTTTCTTTTTGTATAAACCACATTTTATGCTTTTAAACTTAACCAAATGTCCTACCTAAGCCATAAAGCCAGTGGAACATTTGTGATTGGTGAATTTATGGATGTATAAAAGTGTAAGTGTGAGGGTGTACATATGTGAGGGTTGGTTATAATGTTAGGATATTATTTTATGTCTTATCATTGAAATTCCCATGTTGATGTAGTTTATTTTAATTTTTATAAGAAAAAGAAAGAAAGAAAAGAGAAAATTGAAAAAATGAAAATGGAAAAGAATGAAAATAAAGAGAATGAAAGAATTGTTTAAAATAAATGTATCAAGGAGGAATTGCATATATGTTGAAAAGTTGTTTACGGTTTATGCATCTTCCTAGAGTTGTAATGGATGTGTTATTTGGGTATGTTGAATATGAGGTAGAGGTTGGCTTGGAAGGTTCACTCTTGTGATTTCATTTGCATAAATTATATGAGTGATTCCTTCGGGATTGATATATGCTTTATGTGGTTTGTGTATGAGAGCTGAATCAGATTGTGAAATATAAATGTTGCATTTGTCATAGCTGACGGTATGTAGTTTTTGATGAATGTTGCTTTGTTTCACTAGCTTTGATAACTTTCATGCTAGTTGACCTAAATATTTCTCACCTTACCTTTGCCCACATTACAACCCTAAAAAATCCTTTGATTCGTGATTTTGCGTGTGAACATTAGTGGTGGAGAAATGAAATGATATGCAAAGTTATGGATTTTCATGATCATGAATGGTATTGAGTGTACCCATGGATATATTTTAGTTAAGCACATTTTTCGAGTCTATCGTTAGATTGCTTAGTTTTTGAAGAAGATGAATGTTGATTGATTATGAGTAAAAACTTGGAATGTTGTTGAAAGTCACTCATCTTTGCTTGTGATTATATAGTCTTGGAAAAATATGTAAATTGAGTCAATATTTTGGGTTAATGAGCTTAATTTTGATGTTTTGCCCGAGGATGGTCAAAAGTTAAGTGTGCGAAAAATTGATATATGTTTAATTATTGATTCATTTAATTATTTACACTTAGAGATTAATGATACAAAAATGCTTAAGATATTCACTTTAATTCATATATTATTTTAGGCTTAATTTGTAAGTAAATAAATTAAAGTGAGTCGAAAGCACTACATTTGGGTTGTTTTCTGAAGAATCATAATCTTTTGTCATCATGCAGCAAGAATGATAAATATTGGAACAAGTAATTATTTCCAAGAAAAATGAGACCTATGTTAAAAATACAAAGAAAGATTAAAGATGAAAGAAACCAAGTGAAGAATCAACCAAGATGACAACGTTGAGAGCAGCTGAAGAGCTGTGGGCTAGGAGTGAAATGTTGTGCTTATCGCATGCTTACACGTCCCAGAGAAGTGAAGCAGTAAGGTTTTAAGGAGCTAGCAATGTTAAATTGTCTAATCAATATATACAGGTGTGGGAGCAAAAAAACGAGGAGACGCAGGCGTAGTAGCCAGCCGTGGAGAAGGGGCGGCCTGGTGGCTTGCTGACATGGAGGCGTGGAGGCTGGAGCTTACGAGAAGAGGAGAGCAATTCATCTCTGCGTTAAACGCAGCGCTGAGGAATAAGAGTTTGGGAGGATTTAAGTGACCAGAGAGACATTAAATTGTCCCATCGAGCTACAACACAATGGAGTAAACAGTGAACAGAAAACAGTCGAGGCGTGAAGAGAGATGTAGGCAGCTTTGATAGGGTTAGTAAAATAGGGGCTGAAGTATTTTTCTGAAAAAGACCCATGAAAGGCTAGATGTCTCGACACCGATGCGGAGGTGACATCGACGCCGACGATTTGGGTTAAGTATTTTTAATTATTTTGTTATTTCTTTCTCTCATTAAGAATTGATTGTGTTATCCTATTTTAATTGATTTGGGTTTTGTGTATGGATAATCAGATTTTTGTTATTGTTCAGTTATTTGTGTATAAACCCATTGGGTATTGTGAGATGACGATTTTAATGCTTTCATTGAATCGTTAATTGCAAACCCATTGGTAGAATTTTGATATAATCCATAATTGTTATATTGAAATTCATGTATAGCGACAAATGATTCATAATCATTAGGGATAATATGACCTAGGTTAAATGACGCATCATATGTGGTTGTTGTCTTGATTAATTGGTTTTCCTAATTCATAATACTACTGCCTAATTAAATATAGAGATCGTATCCTAGGTTATTCGGTGGTTAGGTTTAATTAATGATCATATCTTGATTAAACAAAACCTATGGAAAAACTCGGGTTAATTATTAACTCATGATTAATAGTTGCTAGGAGAGGTTTGAGAACATAAAATTAATAAATTATGCTTAATTAAGGTATAGGTTAAGATTGAACCAAAGAACTAGGACTCTACCAAATTTCCCACTTCTATAAATTCTTTTGCATGATTTCTTTAATTTGTTTTTATTAGTTAGTTTCATTTTATTTTCTTATTCCAAAATCCAAAACCCCCTGTTCAACCTAAACACCAGTTAATTTCATTTCATAAACTTTACACACACTCTCTATGAGATCGACCTAGACTCACCACTGCTATAGTAGTAGGTCTAGTTATTTTTTTTAATAGCGTAACGATGCGCAATCAATTGTTCCCTCACGTGTTCGGTGCTTTTCCTTTATTAGTCCCAAGTCTATGGTGACGAGAAAACTTTATTGTCTTACTTAGCTATGAGGGAGACCCCTGAAGTTAAAACCTTCCAAGTACATCCTTAACTTACCACCTTATTTTACAAATTTTATGACAAAGAGCTTAGCCAAAATCTTAGTATTTTGTAAGATAAAAATTCTATTTTATTTTCATTTAACCATTCAACAACTTTCATGATTTATACATGCTGTCTTCTTTCCATTTAAATATCATACATAGTATATACCTATTATTTTCCTTACATTGAACCATTGAACTATGTACAACACACATGCTGCCATTAAACTACCATTAAGCCATATATATAGCATCTACATGCTGCCAATTAATACCCATTGAATAACATACATAAGATACAGATATATACGTTGTCTCCTCTCCATTTACCATGCTGTTTTTCTCTTCATTTAACCATGCCTCCACTTGTTTCTTAATTTTAATATATCAAACATTCAAATTAGGCTTTAAAGTCTTCTAGAAATTTGTTTCACTATGTCTCTAGTTTTCATATCATCAAAAATCATGCCATTTAAACTTCTAAATTATGAAATATGTACCAAATATCACAAGATGCTTCAACTCAGGGATAGTATCAGGTTACCATAATCAATCCCAATTTTCAATATCCTTAAGCTAGAATTAGGTCTAGTTCTCTTTATATATTTTAGTACTATGTCTTAGGTCTCATTTATAGTCAGAATCATCCAATTTTGAGTTTTGTAGACTAAGTTATGGCTAAAACACTAAGTCTATTCAAGGAAATCGAGAATCCTAATATAGAATTTCACCAAACATAGTTAGGAAAACTTGCCACTTTCTTCAAATCATGCTCAAACATTCACGCAATTCATAAGGAAATTCATCTTTCTAGATTAAGCATTCACATGACTAGCTAAAGGGGATGGACAAGAGTTGTTTACCAAACACTTCAAGGTACTTCAAAAACATCATATTTAAGCTCAAAGGAATTTTCTAACCCATAAAACACTTAAAATACAAATAAATTACAAACTAATGCAATTCTACCCTAAATACATACTAAACAATCAAATAAATGGCTAAACACATATCAAACTATACCCTAAAATACGATACATTTCACACCTATCAGTAATTAATATGAAACTTTACAGAACAATCAAGGAGTGCTTACCTTTTACATAGGTTGAAAGCAACTACGCATGCCTAGACTTCGAGCGTTACTTAAGTTCTCCCTTGAAGACTCATGTCCTCTAGAGACATCAACCCTAATCGAGTAAATAATTTAAGGAAGCGATAAAAGGATGGGAGAGGCTTTACCTCAATTTCAAAAACATTCTGACTAGTTAGAAATGGTTAAATTGATTGTAATGTCACTGTTTCTTGTTATTGTAAGGTCTAAACACTGCCATTTTGACTAGCTTATTAGAGACCTAACACTTCACTGCTATGTCGTTAATCTTTTCTCTGCATTAATGATTTTTTTAATTCTAAAAAAAAATCCAACTGGATCAAAAAGTGTGATTTGAAACTAGGTTCTTCCACAAATCCATTCTTTTTAGGAGGAAAATCAACAAAATAAAATGTATAATGGATAATGAGGGTGAAAAAGTTACAAATAAAAGTAAAATATAGGTGATGGTGGTCAATTATTACCATATACTATTAGTTTAAACCATCCAAGCTCAATTTGTAAGGTGGACTTAGTGGATCTCATTGGTAATTAAAATGAACTATCTTTTGAGCAAAGAAGTGTCTTACAAAACTTGATTCTACTCAAGAAATTAAGCAAGTTCTATTTAGCCTCAATCTTTGGAAATCACCCGAACCATATAGATATGATGCCTACTTCTTTTAAGCTACCTGGTCTACCGTAGGTGATATGTTAAAAAATATGGTGCAGGAATTTTTGTGTAACAACAAAATATTAAGAGAGTTAAACTCTACATACCTCTTCTTGATCCTAAGGATACCAAATGCTCACAGACTCAATGATTTTCATACAATCTTATGTTGTAACACAGTATATAAAGTGATTTCAAATATTATAGCCAGCATACTAAAGGACACCTTGAAACTTATAATTCACTACACATAGGGAGCCTTCATAATTGTTAGATAAATCTTAGAAAATATATTGATGGTACCAGAACTGATGAAAGATTATGAGACAAGGAGGCCCATTAAAAGTTGTTCAAAAGCATTTGATACATTGATCTAGCACTTCATCTTCATCAACCTAGAAAGGTTTGTCTTTCTAACCAAATTCATAAGACGGATCAAAGCCTACATTTCTACCTCTTGATTTTGTGCTTTGATATATGGTACTCCAAGTAAGTTCTTAATATGTAAGGTAAGGGGACCCCTTATCCCCCAACCCATTCACTTTTCTAGTGGAAGTGCTACCCAGACTATTATAGAAGAATTCTCAACTTAGCCTTAGATTTTATTATCTCCATAAATGCAAATAGTTGAAACTTTCCCATTTTTCTTTTGCAGATGACTTCACAATGCTCTATGGAGTTGAACTCAACATCATTAACTTAATTTTAAAATCATTTGAGTTCTTTTATAGGAAGTCAGTTTTAAGAATCAATCTTCAAAAGAGTTCAATTTATTTCTCATTTGAACTGAGCAATGCCCCTAGTTTTAGTGCCATCATAGGATCGAATCCCAATTAAATTTCTTTCAAATATTTGGGGGTTTTAATAAAAAAACTAAGATATCAAGATTGCTTACCTTTACTAGAGATGACCAATAGTAGAATATGTGCCTGATAGAACACATTCCTATCCTCAAATGGAAGACTTCAACTTACAATTTCAATTATGCAGCCTAAACATACATTAGGGATCTCATTTGTTTCTTCCAAAGAAGATAAACAAGGAATTAAATAAGTGTATCAAAAAATTCTTATGGTTAGGAAAAGTAGAAATTTCAAAAGAAGCAAAGTCAAATGTGAATAACTATGTTTAAGAAAGTAAGAAGGAGGTCTAAGAGTAATTTCTTAAATTGATCCAATTGGTGCTAGCAACTAAGAGAATTTGGATACTATTTAGTGATAAGAAGGCCTTATATTTGAAATGGGTGAATGAATATTATCTTAAGTATCAAAGTTTTTGGAAAATTGTAGAAAAGAAGGAACAATCATGTCTTTTCATTTAAATGCTAAGAAGAAGGGAGTCAATATACCCTCACATCAAAACCATAGTGGGAAATGGTAAATAGACTTTGGTTATAGTTTGATTATTGGTAAAACCAGAGCCTCATAATCCTAAAGGATGAATTGAGACATTTCATATTAAAATTTTCTCTTAGTAATTAGGTTAATCTGATTATTCAAGAGAATATATGGCACTATAATTTTAGGGACTTAGATATGTTACAAAACTATCACCCTAATTACCCCCTCAATGCTAATGTCTTGGATACATATGTATGGATACCAGAAAAGAAAGGAGTTTTCAACAACTCTTTCTATCCTAATCTATTCAGACATTTTGATCCAAATATCCAGTGGTACAATATAGTGTGGAGAAATAATTTGATTCCTAAAGCCTTCTCGACTACTTGGCTACCTATAAAGGATAGATTAAAAACCAAGAACTTGATCTGAGGTCTAATAAATTGACAAAACATATTTTGTAACCAAACTACTAAAACATCCTCCACCTATTTTTTCAATGTAGGTTCGCATTTACCATGGTCTTTGTTGAGTAAGTTTCACCTAATATAAAACTCTCAATATCTGTAAGTATATGAATAGTAAATTTGTAATAATTAAAGTATCGATCCCACGGGGAATTAGTTAAAACTAAATGAACGTAACTTTCTGTAAGGTCTTAAAATGTGATTTGAATGAAAAGAAATAATCAGAAATTAAAGCAATCAAACAAAATTGAGCACTTAACAACTTAACACATAAGCTGCCATGATAAAACAAGAATGATCAAGTATGAAAGTCTAGGATTCATTCTATTGTTATTTTGCTCCTTTAACCACTTTTGATTCAATTTAATGCCAATCCTAGATTTTTGAATGGTTGATTATTCTCTCAAGACCTAATTATTTAACCCCAATTAATATTCCCCAATTGATAACGAAATTTCAGATTTGCTATCTCTTGATTAACAAAAACAACCTAATGTTTTCAACTAGTTCTTAAACAATCTATCTGATAATTACGTTCTCACACAAGATCTCTCTTCGTATGATTATCAATTAGAAATATGAGTTTCTTAGTAGGTCATTAACTCTTATTAGCCAACCTAATAAAATTACTATCGACTTACTCTCTCGATTTATTATTGAAGTATAAGCAAATACAAACATCACAACACCCAAAACATTGCATTGAAATCAAAAGTGTTAAAGTCACAAAATAAGTCAAGAAAAAATGCTAATATAAAATTAGAACATCATTAATGTGTATAACATCTTCCAATTCATTTAATACACCAATTTTAATGAAATTAACAAAAAATAAAGAAAAACTTGATTTAGAGCTGAATTTGCAAATTTGGAAAATGTTGGACAGCTGATGCTCCTCTTGATCTTCCTTGGATTAATCTCAATTTGGTAAGATGGTGGCTACTCTTTTTTTAGTACTTTATGTTCTTAAATAGTTATTGATGCTTCTATGGTTTTTTTATAGGGTTTACCCACTTAATTTGGTTCCAAAAATAGCCCCAAAACATTAAAATTACAAAAAGAGTCACGTGTTGGAAAAGCAGAAAGTTGTTGGATTTGCTTTCTGCGCTCTTTGTCATGATCATGACAAGCAATCCACAGTCATGGCCTACTTCCATACTTCCAATTCTTCTCTTTTCTTAAATTTCCTATTACCAGGCACTCAATCACACATCACACAACTCTTTAGACATAAAATTAAGATCCAAATCGAGCTCAAAACCACACAAACAATTAGCATATAAACAAACAATAGTAATAACATAATTCTAAGCCTATATAAATGATAATCATCTAAGAAATACTCAGAAGCACACTTAAACATCTATTAAAACATAGTCTAATATACTCCTATCAACATCCCCACATTTAAACTTTTGCTTGTTCTCAAGAAAAAAATAAAAACAAAAGATAAACTCAAACAAACCAAACAATAACACATACATTCATGCAACATGCTCTAATGCTTCAATGGCATCTAACTTGATGAAACCAATTTAACCTCAAACAGTAATCATTCAAGTTGTTCCAACTTATTAACCTATGCAATTTGTGGTTAAGCACTTTGGATTGAATATATATATAAATCAAGACATTAACATAATATTCATTCACCTAAAGCACTTGTATACATACATTGATAATTAGTAATCAACCAAAATTGCAATTATCACTAAGTATTCCTTCATGATTTTTTCTATTTTCAAAGATCATTAGGATTTGTTTATCAAAACACCATTTTTTGATTTTCTTTAACATTAACTTAGTCTTTTGACATGAAGGTAAACAACTTCTCATGATTTTTCCTTGATTACTCAACTAGGCCATGTTTTATTAATTAGCTTGGTTGGGATGTCATTCTAACCTTTTGACATGAAGACAAACATTTTATCATAAATGTCCCCAGTTACTCAGCTATATCACATTCTCAACTGACTATTAGCTCTATTCATAACACAATATTTGTTTCAAAAGGGCCAGCAGAATAGTTATTCATTTAATAAACATATGTATTTTTTCCATTTCACATAGCCTACCTCATTTATTTTATTCAATCATCCTCATGAAAGACTACTAATGATACTAACATATTCACTTGATTTGTAATTATAAATTTATGTAACAAATTTCTTGAGATGAACAAACTAACATCATATCCTAATTAACATGCATATTTAATGAAAGATACTTAAAACATAAAATGCATAAGCCAATATGCCTTCATAAATTAAATAACTATGTTCAAAACTGAACTACTTCCATCAAGTTATTGTCATTTACATATTCAAACAACTTGCACATATGCTCACACTATATCCACCTAATCAAAAACTAATACAATATGATATGTAAACTTCATAATCATGACAAGCAAATGCAAAATTTTCCCCACACTTAGATAACACATTGTCCTCAATATGAGAAAAAGAAACAACACATAAAAATAAAATGATAAGATAAATAAAAGGAAAGTTTAATAGCGCAAAACTAGGAGATTAAGGTGGTGATGATATTGGTGATGAAATATTGAGATACTTTAGGCCATGAAATTCTAGCAATTCTTTTCCTACAAAACAAAAATAAAAATAACAAAATACCAATAAAATAAAATAAAATAATAAAACATATCCTAATTCTTGGGTTGCCTCCTAAGTAGTGCTTAGCTAATGTCATTATTTTGATATGTTCTTCTTTCCATAATTAACCTAGGTCAATTATGAGTAGCTTGCTTCCGCCCGTGTCATTTAGTTTCAGTTTAGTAGTCTGTAATAAACTATATATTGCAAGATAACCAAAAAGACAAAATTAATCAAATTCAATAATTTGACTTCTAAAATGGTGAACTGCTCTCTTTCTTCCTCTATCACCTTCATCTCCTCTTCTTCTTCCACTTCGTGAACAAAGACATCTGTATCTTCTTCAACCTCTATCTCCACTGTCATCTGTTCTTCATTCTCTTCTTCATCAGCTTCTTGAATAGAGACTTCCTTATATTCTTCAAACCCACTGTCCTATGTCATCTGTTCTTATTCCTTTTGTTCCTTTAAAGATTTTGACTTCATCAATTCTCCTGAATAAGTGACCATCCTTCAGATTCTTTAATACCTTACTCATGTTAAATTTCACTTGTTCATCTCCAAACATCTACTAAAGCTTTTTTTATGTTCAAAAATGGTATATCAAGAACTAGCTGATAATTTTAATCCTCTTTAAAATTTAGCATGATAAAATCCATAGGAATTATAAACTTGTCCACCTTTATAGGCATAACCTCCACTGAGCCCAATAGTTTCCTTATTGATTGGTCCACTAAATAAATACACATAGATGCTGGTTTCATATCTTTTAGCTCTAATTTCCTAAAAATTGACAAAGGCATAAGGTTTATACTTACACTAAGTCGCATAAACATTTTAAAATATCTAAATTACCAACTACACAGGGTATCATAAAGCTCCCTAGATTTCAACTTTAAAGGCATATGGTTAGTAATTAAGGAGCTACAATTTTCCATCATGGCTACCATCTGGTCATCTTCCCAAGTCTACTTGTCAGTTAATAAATCTTTAAGGAACTTCATATAGTTGGGCCTACGTTTCATCGTTTCGAAAAAAAAGTAAAATTCTCATTTCTTTAACTTTTCTATGAACTTTGTGAATGGTACATCCAATTCGTTCTTCTGAAGTTTTTATGGGAATGGTATTTTTGGTGAGTAAGGTGGAGGAGGAGTATAGGGAGGGTCCTTATTCTTTTCTTCATCCTTCTTCTTTTTCTCTTGATCTTTTACAAGGTGGGTATCAACTTGTCTTTTTTTCTGGTTCTTCTAACTCTTTCCCACCCTTAAGTGTGATAACCTTACATTACTCTTTTGGATTTACTTCCATGTTGCTTAAAAAACTTTACAAACTTCTCTTATAGAATTCATTAGAAAGCTAGCCCATTTGAACCTCTTGGTTGTGAATAGAAAAGGCTTGATATTTACTTGCTCAAACTTCCCTTCCAGTCTCTTCTGGGCCTCATCCATGCTTATGAGCTTGTCTATGATCTTGTCCAATTTTGAATCCCATGAACTGGGAATCATCTTGTTGAAATCCTAGTAGGTCTTGATTTTCCAATTGAGTCCTTGTCTTTTTAGACCAAAAGAAATTTGGGAGCTTCTGCTACCCTTAATTGTACGTGTTCAAATAAAGTTGATTACTCTTAGCCAAATTGTTCATCATTGAAGTTAAATTGCTCTACATTATTGATTTCCACTAGGAAGCAATCAACTATGATATGACTCTCTTGTCCACATAGGTCACATCATTATTGAATTGCCTTGAATGGAGAGAAGAGGTGGCTGTCAAACTGTTCAATTCCTTGGTGAGGTTGTCAATTTTAGCCTGCAATGTTGTCATTGAATCTACCACAATCATTCCTTCTAGATCTTGTAAGGTTGAAAGTGGTCTACTTCATTTTGATGTCCAAAGACAACTATTTTTCTCCATCGTGTTTTGCTTGCAATAGTGGTCTTATACTCCTTAACGATAAGCATTGAACCCTGGCCTCATAAAGTCCATAAGGGCCCTTTTCTCTCTGTGATGTATTTCGTCCATCATCATTCTTTCTATCTCTTCTTATCATTTAACTTTTTGGATTCCACATTGTTTCCTTATGATGTCCAAATTGATGTGTACTTTATCTTGCATCCAAACTTCCTTGTCTCTTTTTTATTTGTTTAACTTTTTGTGATTAGGTACCACAATAAAAAGAAAGGGAAATAATTCCTTAGAACAAATGAATTCAAAAATTCCTAAACAATTGAATTCAACTTGTTGAGAAAGTTTTACCTAATATAAAACTCTCAATATCCGTAAGTATACGGATCATGAACTTGTAGTAATTTAGGTATCAATCCTATAAGGAATTAGCTAAAACATGATGAACCTAACTTCGTTTAAGGTTTTAAAATGTGATTTGAATGAAAAGAAATAATCAGAAATTAAATTAATCAAATAAAATTGAGGACTTAATCACTTAACAAATGAACTGCCACAATAAAACAAGAATGATCCAGTATGGAAGTCTAGGATTCATTCTATCAATATTTTACTCCTTTAACTACTTTTGATTTAATTTTGTTTCGCTCCTAGATTTATGAAGGATTGAATATTCTCTCAAGATCAAATCATTTGACCCCAATTAATAATCTGTAATAGACAATGAAATTCCATATTTCCAATCTCTCGATTAATAAAAATAGTCCAACATCTTCAACTAGTTTTTAGGCAGTCTATCAAATTATTGAGTTCTCACACAAGATCTCTCTTTATATGACTATCAATTAGATATTTTGCATGAATTATTAGTTCATTAACTCTCATTACTTAGCCTAATCAAATTACTATCAACTAACTCTCTTGATTTATTGTCCAAGTATAAGCAAACACAAATATCACAACATCCAAAACATTGCATTGAAATCAAAAGTATTCAAGTCACAAAATAAGTCTTGAACAAATCCTAATATGCAATTATAACATCATCAATGTGTATAACATCTTCCAATTCAGTTTACATGTCAATTTTGATCAAAATAAGAAAGAAAAACTTGATTTGGAGTTAAATCTGCAAATCTGAAAATTGCTTGTTAATTGATGCTCCTCTTGATCTTCCTTAGATTAATCTCGATTTGGTAAGATGGTGGCTACCGTTTTTTTTTATTCTTAAATATTTTATGCTTCTAGGGTTTTTTCTAGGGTTTACCCACTTAATTTGGTCCCAAAAATGGCCCAAAAATGTTAAAATTGGTAAAAGAGTGTCGTGTTGGAAAAGCTGATAATTGTTGGAATTACTGTCTGCACTCTCTATCACGATCATGACCTGCTTCCATACTTTCAATTTCTTCTCTTTTCTTCAATTTTCTATTTCGATACACTCAAACACAAATCACGCACCTCTTGAAACATAAAATTAAGATCCAAATCAAGCTCAAAACCATACAATCACTTATAATATAAACAAACAATAGTAAGGCCTATGTACATGATAATCATTTAAGAAATACTCATAAGCACACTTAAACAACTATCAAAACATAGTATAATTTACACTTAACGGTCATTTGGTCAATGGTTCTTTATACTCTAAACCTGAATTATCCATAAACAAATTGGGACAAAATCTTTAATTTGGTTGATATCTAATACAGGAAAATGGTAAAAGATCATATCTACTTAAGCATGATGTTTAATTACACTATCTACTCCGTTTAGCATGAAAGAAACTATAGAATCATCATAAATCAAACAACTGAAAAGTATGCGCTTTTTCATAAAATCTACTACTAGATTAGGGAGATTTTGGTGGCTCATAATTAAGTGTATCCATAAAGCAAAATAGTTATTGTTTATAGCTTAAAGTTAGTTGAATGATGTAATGATTTGTGGTATGTGAGGTCTGAACGTTTGTAACATTAAACCTTATATTGATGCATTTTTAGGTTAATAAATGAAATTCCATTTTTTATAAAAATAAAAAAATTCTAAATATGCAAGTAACCAAGTTTCAAGTAGACACTGTCACGACTCAGTACTACATCGGGCCCATGACAGCCACCACATACTCGGGCTAAGGACACTCGCAGTATCCTTAATCTGACTATGCAAGGCTAACTAAATATCTTTTTTTGGAAAAAATTTAGGTAGCACAATGGCTGTAATTTTAAAAAAATCCCAAAACTTGCAAACAATTTCAAACACACTTCTATATTCACATCCAACAATAACTTCAGGACTCTCTAGTCCACTCAAGGCAATCTCAACTCCAGGCAATCTCAATTCAAGGCAATCTTAACAGCAGTATCAAAAGTTCATACATAAAATCTTTTAGAAACACAAGGCAATCAAAAGTTAACTCACAACATGTTAGGCCCCGAATTATTTTTATATATTATTTATTTATTCTTTAATTTGCTTTAATTGTTTTATTATTATTTTGAGTTGAGTCTTTAAATTTTAGTAAGGATAAATGGGGGGTTGAATGGGAATTAGAATTAGAATTAGGTTAGATAGTGTTAAGTGGATTAAATAGTAGCAGGCTTGTTAAATGGAGGGTAGAGACATATAAGACAAACAAGGGCAAAATAGGAAAGTCCTTGTAAGTGAAGGGCAAAATTGGAAAGAATACGCTTTGGTGTTTTAAATTAAAAGAAGGAGAAGGAGAGTTGTCGTTAGAACCAAAAAGAAGAAGAAAGAAGGGAAGAT
>JANIPM010000182.1:56923-72586 GCA_027478405.1 Erythroxylum cassinoides
AATCTCTTCGTTATCTTCTCTTGATTCTCTCCAGATAAGGCACTCTTCTATTTTCGGTAGGTAACTCCCTTGAAAGATGACAAGAAAATCTTCAAAGATTGTGTTTAGTTTGAATTTGACTTTTGAAATTTTATCTGCAGATTTATTCCAACCTTAGGCGTGCCCACGCTTAATCTCTGAATTTCTGTCAATTTGGGAATTTTCAGATTTTTTTCCTTCTTTTGCATCTTTTTGATTTCATTTCATCTATAAGGTGTTGAAAACCATCTGTAAAGAATTATAAGATAATTTCATCAATTCCGGATAATAATTTCAACACATTAACGATAATTAAGTCCAAAATAAGTGCAATCCAATGACTTAACAAACTCTCTCACACCGAACCTTTGCTCACCCTCGAGCAAACATGTCAAATCACGACACTCAGTCAATTCATCCTTCATAAGATCAAATGCACACAATCCATTAACTTGGGCAAGTAAGACTTAAGTTGCAACACATATCATAATTGCTTTTCACCAATGCAAATAGACGAAATCAAAATAAGACATTTTTGTTCAAAAGCAAACATGAAATCAAAATAAATTCTTCTCACGGATTTCACTCTTACATTCAAGTGTTTGAGGGCAAAGTGTTTCGCTCAAATCTCAATCTAACATGTTGCACTACCATAGGCTTGCAGTTTTACCAATTCTCATTAATTCAGATCACATGAGTTAATATATCCTAAGGACTTTATTCAAGATTGTAATGGGGCTAGGTTCATAGGTGCGGTAAAAAAAATGACAAAGGTTTCATCACAAACATTCACAAAACATCAAGTAAAAGGGACACGCAATTAAAATTCTGAGATAAACATGAACAAAAAGGACTACAACTACTCATTACTAACTAGTACTATTATGCTTTATTCTTCTTTTTCTTTTCTTTTTTTCTCATTTTTTTTCCTTTTTTCCCTTTTTTTCTTTTTTTTTCTTTTTTTCTTTTTTTCAAATAACACTAAGAACAAGGGAAAACAATAAAAACAAGAGAAAATAATAAACACATGAGTAGAAGCACCTATAAAAGTATCTCATAATAAAATACAAATCAAAAGTCCCAAATTACTCAATGCTTCATTCAACTTGTGATAGGGTAAGGCTAATGGGGTTTTTGAGTTTTAAAATAAGGTGATTGATTGAAAAAACAAGGTTAAAGACTCAAAATGTGTTTGCAAAAGGAAAATAACTAGGTGGATTAATTTTAAGCTAAGTGTGTAAAACAAAGAAAGCCTTAATCACTTCTATATCCAATGTGATCAAATAAATTCAAACCGGTTCCATGCAAGTTCTGAAGACAACATGAATAGAGGAGCATCACATAATTCAAAGAAATAGCATGACATAAAAGTGATGTCATTTAGGCTCATACTTCGCTCACAGGTTTAATTCAAGAATTCACCTTAATTTCATAATTTACCTCCTCACTCACATGTCAAAATTTTGACTAATCCTATAAGATCAGTTATTGCAATCAATCAACATGCTTCACCTTAAAACTCACTTAGCCTAATTTAATGTCATGCATATACCGAATCTCATCTAAACTATTATGACAAAGCTTCATGGCTTAACATGCACAACCATACGCAAAAATCAATAAAACCACACAAAAATCGAAAATTTTCACACAAAATTCCAATTCTTTTCCTCCACACCTAGACCAACATTGTCCTCAATGTTAAAGAAGCATAAAAATAAGGTAAAAAGTTAAAGAAAACTTCTCTATTAGCGAAGTGCCGAATCAAACTGTTGGCGGATGTGGCAGTAGGTGATTACGAGATTCACTTTTTTTCTTGGGCATTGTGCTACTGTCGTGGAAGACGCCTGCAAAAGAAGAAGACAACATGCAATCAACGAATCGCAAGTTAGGAGTGGTGGTTGGGTCGTTGATGAAGACTAGGATAGAAAGTGTTTAATGCATGGTAAGTGTGATTTAATGCCCAAGAGTTGAGTATGGATGTGCGGCAACTGTAGTGGAACACAATAAGAGACAAGCCCAATGAAAGAAGAAAGGAAAAAGAGAGAGGAAATAAGGGAATGGCGATAAGCCAAAAGAAATTTTGTTTTTTTTGTTTTTTTATTTGCATTTTTTATTTTTAAAAAGAAAAGAAGAAAATTAAAATTGCAGAATCGAAAATATTAAATTAAATTCCTAACTAAACTGAATTAAACCTAAAAATTAAAATAAAAGAAAATTGCCAAAAAACACATAAAAGAAAGGATACGAATAGGGTGCCTCCCATTAAGTGCTTATCAAAAGTCATAACCTTGACCATTGACATATGTACATCATCCATTATCGAATGGATGCTTGAGTCCAACAGGAAGCATGCTCAAACCGCATGAGGAGCCTGGAACAACTTCCTTTGAATGTGACTCCTTCTCAGCAAGATGCTCGATGACTTCGGAAGAGTGGAACTTTATCGCTTCACCATCATACTCTAATGTCCACTCGTCTTTTCGGGCATCGCCCTTCTCACACCAGGATTGTCTCTGTAAAAGTAATGCCAATGGTTGTAGAGACTTGACATCCTGCTTGTCACCTTCGGTCTTCAACTCGCTCGCCCACGGCTCTCCTAAAAACTTTACTTCTTGCGACTCTTCTTGTTCTTCTTCTTCTTGTACCTGTAAACAACTAAGAAAAGGAAAAAAAATTGGTTAGCGATAACGTGAACTAAATCACTTACCTTAGGAGGTTGCACATCCTCCATCCTTTCTCTAGCTATAATCTCTTCCTCTTCTAACTCTGCTTGCTCTTCCTTCTTTACCGTGAAAAATCGACTTGGAAAATCTTTGGGATTGACTTCCGGTTATGCTGGAAAATTTTCAAAACTTTGTGTCTCCATTCGATTAACGGCAGCTGCAATTTGACTTAGCTGGTTTTCCAAATTCCTTTGTTGGTTTTCCAAATTTTGAATACTTGCTTTAGTATTCCGTTGAAACGTCAAAGTGTTAGCGGTCAAAGTTTGCAACATATCTTCCAAAGAAGACTTACCTTCGGCATTTGATGTCATATTCGGATTTGTTAAGGCACGTACGGTTGTCTAAACTGCTAGAATTGAAGAGTGCTCGCCTCCAAAGTCATTATGATCTCCTTCAAAGACATCTCATTAGCTTGTGGTGGCGATGGTGGAGGTGGAGGTGTAGGCTCGAAGTAGGACTGCTCTTCATAGTAGCTCGATGAAGAAGTGAACCCGTACTTTATATCCTGTAAAAAGCAACATGTACAAAAACAATATCCCAAAAATGAGCAAACTTCACATACCTTAGCTTGTTGATCATCCCTTGGTACTTGCGCGACTAAGGGTATGAAATCTACGACTTGATGGTCAAACCTAAAAGTTGCAACAGATGGAAACTCATTATCATAATAAGGATAACATGAAAAATCAGAATTAAAAACATACTGATAGTGAGTCATGTCGCTAAAAAATTGAAAAATCATAGGCGTAATTGAATAATAACATTAAAAATCAAGAACCAATGAGCAAGCGAAATACATATACGAAATGCAATCAATCAAGCGAATATCTTCTTAGAATTTTCGACTTTAACGTAGAGAAGTCAATCTTACTTGCTACTTATGATTATCGAAACTGAACGTCATATTTTGTTAATCTAGCGATTAAATCAATTAATCTCTAGTAATCAACGAATTCAATTAGAAAGAATAAATCCGAAGATATCCAATGTTTATTAACAACATAAAAAGTATCCGAAACATCTCACCATAATAACATGTAACATAGATCCCCTAAACTAAGACAAAAGATTTAGCTACTCATAATCAAATTGAAAACAAAAGAAATAACAAAGTAATAAGTCTCCATCCCTAGTTCTTTAATGGAAAATACGAAAAACACCAATTGAAAATATGCAGAAACGTAAAGAACAAAAGAAACAGAAAAGTACAGCAACCTCCAATGTCTTGAAAAGTGCAGCAGCCTCCAATGTCTTCTCTCCTCTAAAACCTAATGTATATATATATATATATATATACGTTAATCAGCCAATCTCCTTCTTTTTGCTAATCTCTTCGTTATCTTCTCTTGATTCTCTCCAGATAAGGCACTCTTCTATTTTCGGTAGGTAACTACCTTGAAAGATGGCAAGAAAATCTTCAAAGATTGTGTTTAATTTGAATTGGACTTCTGAAATTTTATCTGCAGATTTATTCCATCCTTAGGCATACCCACACTTAATCTCTGAATTTCTGTCAATTTGGGAATTTTCGAATTTTCTTCCTTCTTTTGCATCTTTTTGATTCCATTTCGTCTCTAAGGTGTTGAAAACCATCTGTAAACAATTATAAGATAATTCCATCAATTCCGGATAATAATTTCAACACATTAACGATAATTAAGTCTAAAATAAGTGCAATCCAATGACTTAACAGTTATGATTACATTCTCTCAAGATCTAATCAAGTGATCCGAATTAAAACATATAAAAATTGAATTGTGATCTCTTAATCTATTAAAACTCTTTATAACTATGATACCATATTTAAAGCAATCACATGTGTAACTAATAAATAATTAAGATCTCTCTTCAATTTCCTATTAATTTGATGTTCACAGGTCTATTGGGGTACCTTATAAAACTCAACAGTATATAAAGAAGCTTAAAATGCCACTTGACGGCTGCATAATCATAATTAAAGAAGATCAAAAGAGAGAATTCTCAAGAACAAGGCTTCCGTTTTTTTAGCTCAAGGCAAAGAAGAGAATACTTTTAAAATTCATTCTACACTCTTTTCTTATTTCCTTATTATTGTTAGAAGTTAATGATGATTAACTTTGGATATTTAGTTACCCTATGGATTGCTAAATTCCTTTTTAGGAATTATTCTTTAATTATTTGTTGAACTTCCATTCTAGATTTAATGAATATGCTTATAATATTTAATTTTTCTATAATCAATTTGAATTGAGAGATTAAATTGATTCAATTATGTTTTGTTGCATAACAAGGTCTAGTACCACGAACAAGAACATAAATCTAAGTCATAAATACATGATTATCGTATAAGAAAGCATTAAAAATACACTCTAACATCTAGAAAACATAATAAGTTTTACACCTATCATCATCCCCACACTTAAATCTTTGCTTGTCCCAAGCAAAACTAAAACCACAAAATTAGAAAAAAAAAAACTCAAAACTCAAAACTCAAAACACAAGGCACAAAACACAAAACACAAAACATACAATCATGCATCAATACAATAATGGTACAATGGAATGAAATCTTATGAAAATAACTTATTCATAAATATTAATCACTTTAATAGTTCCAACACACTAACTTATTCCATTTATGTTCAAATGCTTTGAATTAAATGCACAGGTCAACTAAAATATCAACACCTATTCATAAATCTATTAAACTTGTAAGCATGCACTCACTCTTATATAACAACTAAAGAGGAAAGCATGAAATTTATTTTGAAATTCAAGAAAAAGATCCATATGTTCAATTTTATTGTCAACGCCATATTATCAAGCTTGGTTGGAGTGTCATTATATCCTTTTGATGCAAGACAACAATTGAATGCCTCCAGTTACTTAACTATATCACAACTCGTAACTTGCTACTAGCTTTATTCTCAACCCGTTTTTGTAAATGGGTCAATGGAATAGGAAATGTATTTAACACATTTATACAACATAATTTGGTGTTTTTAGTGTCATCATCATCAGCATCAGCATCATCATCACCATTATTATTATTATTATTATTTTCAATTTTACCTACATCACTTCTTCCTAAGTCAATCAATCCCATAAAAAGGTACTAATAATGTCTACAATTTAAATGAATTTAATTACAAGTGTATCCAAACAAGTGTCATAAATTAATATAATAAGTACAATATTCTAATCACCATGCATATTTATCTAAAAAATACTTAAAACATAAACATAAGCTATTGCTTCTTCACAATTTAAATGTTTATATTCATAGATAAGCTAATTTCTTTCAATTTTATGCCATTGATACATTGACACAATGCACACATCATTCAATAAAATGTTTATACAATGTCAACCTAATAAAAAAACACAATATAAATGCGCAATTTCACACACAAATGATATGGAAGTGCATATATGTCCCCACACTTAATAATACATTGTCCTTAATGTGGAAATCACAATAAAACATAAACAAACAAACAACTAATAAAACAACAAAAAGTAAGAGAAATAATAAGGAAAAGCAAGAGTACTCAAGGCAATTATGGAGGTGACAGAGTTGGAGATGACATATAGACGTCTTACATTGAAAATTACTTTAGTAACTTTTTGGTTTAATAATAATGAAGTCGCACTACCTCCTTCAATTGTCTCTTCATAGCATCCATGCGACCCTTAAGGTGCTTGTTATGTCTTCTCCATCAACTTCTTAACTTTTTAACATCTTTAAGCTTGGATATCTTTTGATGTCTTCTATAAAGTCATTGTCCTTCTAGTTAGATTTGAACGTAATCCAATATCTCATTGATTGGAAAATAATGGAGAAAGTTGTACTTAAATATATTTTTCCTCCTCAAACTCACTACCTATAAGACAACAAACTAAATATAGAAAAATATCATAAAATACATATTAAACATATTATAGAAGTGTCAAATACCAAGTAGCCAAATGATATGTAAAATATAGACTATCAAATTCCAACACACTTAACTCATTGTTTGGCCTTAAATAATCATTAATAGATAAACCTTAGTTACTATCTTATATTTAACTAAAACAGTAAACAATTCCACTTTCCTCAGTTGGCATATGCCACAAGACTTTAAACTCCTAAGTTTCTCTAGTGGAGAAGTTATAGTCTCTCAAAGATTTACTTAAATGATTTCCACAAACATTTAATTAAACTCATTAGTTAGCTTTATAGTTAATAACCTAAGATACACAAATTCAAATCTCAATCACAATGCAAAATTTTAAAAAATACTTTTTAAGTGGATCACTATACAAATAAATAATGTAAACACTATTCTACCTCTACTAAGCTCAAACACTTCAATTTGACATATCCTTGAAATATATCACTGATTCTTAAAAGTATTTGAAATTTTTAGTGAGGTACTCTCATCATCTTCTTATGATAGTGAACTTACCATGAGCTTGAAAATCATTTATTCTTCTATTACTTAAATAGATATAAAAAATCAAAAAGGAATTTAAATAGTGTTGTACTGTAGCCAAAGGTTTATGTAGGCTAACAAAGAAAAAGGAATAGGAGAAAAAATATTCGTAATTTTCTTCTTTAGCCAACAATTTTAAATAGATTAAGTACTATGGACAAGCGTCCCTATCTAAATTCTTATCCAAGATATACTTTATGTGACTCTGGCTTAGAATCTAGGGATCATATTTTTTTTTAGTATGATTTCTCTAAAGCATTATAGTCTTGGACTAAAGGTCAATGTCATTGGATTTTACACAGTGACAATCTTACGAATATCTTATCTTGGATGATCCATCACTCGAATACAAATAAGGCAAACTATGCGGCTTGCCTAATTTCCTTTGCTACATGTGTTGAAGGAAATATGGAGGGAGAGGAAAAACAGGAAATATAAGAATCAAACACGCAATCTATAGGAGGTTATGCATGTATTGATGATCAAAACTAGGGAACAACTCATTCTTCCAAATTTGTGACAGACTGTGGAAGAGATTTGGCTATATCGTGGAAACTAATTGTTAGAAACATATGAACAGATCATATACCACAGAATCTATTGTATATGCATGGATAAAAACAGAAATCACATACTTGGATCCTGTTATGATTCCACCAATTAAAGAACTTTTTGTTTCTTGTATTTCCACTGCAGAATTCTCTCCCGTATGAAAACCAATATGCTCAAAAGATATGTCTCTCTGTTTCATACATTGCCTTTATATATCTTTAGGTGAATAACTACCGTTGGTAGTTATTCATGCATGATAGACTATTAGACCCATCATGGGTGTAAAAGTCATCACTAATCAAACTGTCTAAGATTTTCTTTACTAAGCATGCAATCTTAAGAAGAAAAAAAACGGAAGAGCAAATTAATTGAAAATATCTCTTATCTTCAATAGGGTCTCCGTAAGAGATCCTCATCACCTTTGGTGTTTTGTAGAAGGCTCTGGTCATCCATAACCTCAAAGGAGTTTTTTTTTTTAAATAAATACAAAAAATTTGTTAAAAAGAAAATGAAGTATAAGAATAAATAACCTGGGGAGGTACCCCGTACATATGTTATCTTCGATTACTACCTATTCAAAATACAAGATACAAAATAAACAAGCAAGTTGAGGTACTAGGAAGCACTTTAGAGTTTGCATAGCACCCCTCAAAGTTAAAGAGTTCAATGATGTTGGTTGTGGTCTCAGAGATCAAATGTGGGACAGAACTGGGATTTGTTACAAACCTTCTACCATTTCGTTCTTTCCAAATGGTTTTAATGCAAATGCTAACAGCTATAATGTGTAGAGCAAAGGTGGAGATTGTGTCGTCATTCCAATTTGTGAAGCAACATGTGAGACCATCCAAGAGGCTCCTTTTGAAAGTATGAAATGACTTTTGTTGAGATTTAAGCCTTCCCAATGGAGTTGTTTGCTAGATGTAAAACGTGTTTTAAGGTGTTGGAACTCTATGTCTAATGCTTACGTGTGGACTTTATGAGTGACTGCTTGAGTTTTAATATCGATCTGTTTGATCAACACTTTACCGCTTACGGACTGACCCGATGCGAGCGAAGATTAGTCTGAAAATGAATGGCTTAAAGACACCTTCTCATAATTGAGACCCTCCTAAGACACCTCGTGAGCTAACAAAAAAAAATCGAACTTTTTAATCAAGGCTTGATCATATATGTACACATCTTTATATATTAATATTATTCATTTACTTTTTTTTAAATGCCGTTAATTTGTATACCATTCTTTTTTGGTCCTCCGTAAAATCAACCTTCGTGTTTGTGTTTCTGTCCAATCCAAGACATATGGGAAGACTGGGAGGGGTCTGTATGCTATAAAAAATACAACATAATACAATAGCTATTTGGAATCAGATCTTAGAAGTACAATCACATTTCATCCACTGAACGTCCTTACGCGTTTATGGTTCTTACAATCACCCTATAAACCCTTAAGGCAGCACCAAATTTATGCTCGCATGGTTTCATTACCAGCTCTTGTTGGCTTGTGGTTCCCCCAAGTACGGCGATGTGCATCCATAAATCACAGAAGAATACGCAGCCAACAAACTACTTTGCAAACATCTATTTGAATTCGTTTGCTGTTATTAAACTCGTTCAAAATGTTTATTCGTTTCTAACAAATAATTTCTCAAGGTCATTATCATGTTCTCAAGGACCGCATCATTCTTGCTGAGATGCTGTTCAGCTGCGTGTTTACCTCTCAAAACCTCCCCTTCAATGATATAGTTGCTTCCTTCTTTGAAGATGATCCCATGTTCACAAGCCAGTTCTAAAACCTCTGCTTCACAGCTAAAACCCCTTCCAAAGTATATCCCAAGTTCAGCATCTTTCATTGCAGGTGCCAGTTTATTTTTCACCACTTGAACACGCACTTTGAGACCAGTTATCTAAATCAAAGACATTTTCCAAGAGAAATGATCATATTCTCATGGTAATTATCGTACTAGTAACCTGACATTTAATAGGCAATGAAAAAAATGTGTAACTCATGGATATCATGAACTAGGGGCTGTACTCCCATATCATTTTTTAAACAATTGTTCAAATTTCATGCTGTTTAAGAGAGAAGGTATCTACAAATAACCAAAGTGACACGCCACAAATATGGTAGATTAGAGGCTGAAGAATTTCTGGGGCAGTACTGAATGAGTCATCTCATGTGCGTGTGTTTAGAGAAAGATTAGCTAAAAGGTGGAGTTTGGGGATTGATTTGTGTGCTGAAAGATTAGGAGACTGACTGATGAAATTTAAGATATCTAAAACATTTATGGGGTAATATCAGCAGATTGCTTTTGGAGAATGAAGAGTAAAGAGTAAATAGAGGACAGCTCTTTTGCTTCCATGATATCTTTTGCACCCAGAAAGGAAGTCGTAGAGTTTGAACTAAGACCTACTAAACCAAATCACCAAGATATTTCGTGCTTAATAAAAAACGAGTTGTGTTTTGGCAGGTTGTGCACACCAGTTTCTAAATAACCAAGGAAGATCCAAGAGAACATAACCCACGTTAGCAGAAGAAAATTTCAACTGCATTTCATCAACAAGCCTGCCAATCAAGTAACATGCACCTCTCTTGCATTTCTATATGCATACCACTCATCCAAGTAATGTCATAGGGATTTGCATAGCAATACATTTCAGATCTAACCTTCTCAAAGGATCTTCAGAGATTATATTAGCAAACGACCCAAAAGAATTTCCATTTTGTATAAAAGAAACGCATTAAACTCTAGTAGGTAACTGTTCATGCGTCTTTTAAGCACCCTTTGAATTAAATTCTACTGACAATTTTGCAGAATTAATGACATAAAAAATACTAAAAGATGAGTTCACATTTTTGCTAATTATCAAAGGAGGGACAAACTCAATAAATAAACGGTTTTTGGAAACAGTGAACCACAAGGGATTCTTGGCACAATTTACTGTAAAATGTAGCAAGTTGATGGAATTGGTCTTATTCTAAAACAGAACTGGTATCAAAGTCTCAGAGATGATTCGGATGTGTAGAGAGCATGCATGGAAACTGTATAGGATTCGAAGGACGCTTAGTGATTGTGTACAAAGACTAAGAGGTGAATTATTTGGTCTTGATCACTTTACTCCCACTAGAATCTCAAAGGTAAAATGTACAATTCCAAGGCATTGTTTGACTTCTCTATAAAGTGAAAAGATTGCCAGATCCCAATGGAGATACAGGGTAATGATAAGGAAAATGAAATAAGAGAAGGGAGGAAGAATATGTACAAGAAGATCATCAGGAACTGGATAAACTCTAGATGTCCCAATTTGTGTAGACTACTACTAATCCTAAAATCTTTTAGGCTGATGAACCTAATTAAGAAAATACAAAGCAACTATTCCCGTAAGAGAAATAATGAAATAAGATATAAAAAAAGTAATTAGACCACTAATGAACAAAGGATTACTTCTTAGAAAAAAGGCTTTTGTCTTAGATTACGAATGAGCATAATTGTTACCCATTCACAACAAAGCTTAACATTCATTGACGAATCAAATTTGCTTCTTCCCAAATAATTGCATTGGCTGATTTACCTCATTTTGAGTCTTAAGCAACTCTTTTCTCGTCATCTTCAACCTAACTGCTGAATAGAATTTTAAGGCATTTCCCCCACAAGTGACCTCTTCTGCACATTCAAAATCTTGTCCTGATTGTATGCCTGATCTAACCTGGGAATAAAATATAACAAAGAATAAATGTCACTTTCAAGAGGTGATGCAGATCAGTTTAAATCATATATAAACATTTAAAATGTAGAAAAGTTGATTGGGTCCAACCTGATTAAGGAAAAGAATAAGAGTTTGAGACTGGGATAGTGAAGAATGAATTTTTCTAAGTGCTTTGGTCATTATTCTCGATTGTAAATCTCCATATGCGCTTCCTATTGAAGTATCAATTTCATGTTGGGGAACAAAGGCAGCAACCTGTGAACTCCAAGAAGAAGAAGATTATGAACCAGATATAGAGGCTTCATCAGCATGCAAGAAGAAAAAAATTATGAAAGCACATATAGGAAAGAGAAGCAGAAAAAAATGGAGAATATTGAAAATAGTTGTTTGTTCTTCGTTAAAGAAAAGATGTGCAACAAGATATAAAAAAGGAAAATCATGTGGCAAACACCCCAACTAAGCTTCTTGATATAGACAAGATCAGATAATGTGGAGATAGGTATATAAAGGTCAAGCTTTTTTTTAGAAGATAAATGACAATTGAAAATGTTTTACATCGAGGATGAAACCATCATACTACAGCAGAGAAACCAGGCAAATTACAGAAAACCAGTATGCTCACAAGAAAGATGCATCCCTCAGGAATTTCACAGCAGTTTGTTATCTACAAATAGAAAAATACGTGTGAATCAGAGCTAATTTGCTCTATATGTCTTTATTAGAGACTACAGTATATATATACATGAATAGGATTTACATAATAAGCTAGAAAATATGTACAGATATAGAATATAATCCTAGGATATTATATATCTATAAGATACTACTATCTAATCTAAAAGTTCTGATTATAATCATATCATAATATTACGAGATATACATATCTTGACCACACTCCCCCTCAAGTTGGATCATAGATATCAATCATGTCCAACTTGATGTCCAACTTGATGATACACTCTTCAAATGCTTGTCGTTGAAGTCCTTTGGTAAACACATCAATTGTCTGCTTCTTTGCTAGAACATAAGTTAGGCATATTGTCTCATCTTCTATCTTCTCTTTGATAAAATGTTGATCAACTTCAACATGTTTTGATCTCTCATGGTGGACTGGATTGTGTGCCATGCTTAGGGCTGCCTTGTTATCACAATAGTGTTTTACAGGTATCTCAAAAATGATTTCCAATTCTATCAACACTCTTTAACTAGAGACTTTTACACACCCCTTTTGCAACAACACTTAGTTCAGCTTCAGCCTACCCTTGGCTACTACCTTTTGCTTCTTACTTTGCCACGTAACCAAATTTTCTCACACAAAAGTACAATATCCAATGGTTGATCATCTATTCTCTTCTGAGCTTGCCCAATCTAAATCAATATATATTTTGATTGTTCTTTGATCTCCCTTCTTGAATAGTAGTCTTTTCCCTGGAGTACGTTTTAGATACCGTAGGATCTTATAGACTACCTCAAAATAATTTCTCCTTGGTGCATGCATATAGCGACTTACAACACTCATGACAAAAGCAATATCTAGTCTAGTATGAGACAGATAAATTAGTCTTCCTACTAGTGTTTGATATTCTTCACGATTAACAAGTTTATCATCTTCATCCACAAACTTTGTACTTTCAATAGGAGTAGTGTTCGGTTTGCATCCTAACATTCCAGTCTCTCTCAAGATATCAAGAATGTACTTTCGTTATGAATGTAAATTCCCTTCTTTGATCTTGCTACTTCCATGCCAAAAAAATACTTCATTTCTCCCAAGTCTTTAACTTCAAATTCTTTCCTCAAAGCTGTCCCGAGTCTTGTAATTTCCTCTGCATCATCACCAGTTATGACAGTATCATCAACATACACAATCAAAATTGTCTTCTTACCTTCTCTACTTCTGAAAAACATTGTATGATCTAACTGAGCTTGTGTGTACGCTTTTGTTTTAAGGACTTTGACAAATCTTTCGAACCAGGCTCGTGGTGATTGTTTCAGTCCATATAGAAATTTTCTTAGTCTACATACTCTGTTTCCTCCTTCCTCATCAAACCCTGGAGGAAGTTTCATATACACTTCTTCCTTTAGTTGGCTATTCAAGAAGGCATTTTTGATGTCAAGTTGCTGATGGCCAGTCAAGGTTAATAACTACTGATAACTATAGTCTGATAGTATTTAGTTTTTCCACAGGTGCAAATGTCTCCTTGTAGTCCATTCCACGGGTCTGAGTATAGCCATTAGCTACCAATCTTGCCTTATACCTCTCAATGGAACCATCAGCCCTATATTTGACTGTGAATATCCACCTACACCTCACGGGTTTCTTTCCTTTTGGCAGATCAATTTCTTCCCATGTTTCATTCTTTCCAAGTGCTCTTATTCCTTCAAAAACTGCTTCTCTCCATTTTGGAACTTTAAGAGCTTTTGGAATATTATTGGGAATATTAATTCTATCCAAATTAGCAATAAAAGCTTTATATTGAGAAGATAGAGCATCATAAGAGACAAACCTCTCAATCAGGAGCATAGTACATGATCTAGATTTCTTCCTTAAGGCAATTGGCCATTCTAAATCTGTGTTGTCTTCTTGATCTTTACTGTTCTGAATTTCTTCGATAGGAACCTGCACTGGTTCAGAGATTGGCATAGCTTTAGGGATAGGAAGTGTACTACTTGTTTTCTTCCTCCGAGAATACACCTTGAGTGTATGATCAAGTATAGTTGTTTTTGTATTAGGATTTGTCTTTATATGGGTTCAAGAACAGATATAGGTTCAGGTTCAGCTGAGATTCATCACCACCACCAAACTCACTTCAATACTCCCCCTAAATCGAAGACTTAAGATAGAAGAAATCTGTCTAAAAAAAAGAGACATCTCAGCTAACAAACAACCTTTTCAATATAGGATCATAACATTTATACCCCTTATGCGTAGCAGAAAAACCTAGAAACAAATATTTTTTGGCTCTTGGATCAAGTTTATTGTGTGAAAAATTGTGAATAAAGGTTATACACCCAAAAACCTTTAAAAGAAGGTTAATTTCAAGATGAGTGGTAGTATAGGTTTCTTGAAATTTCTAAAGAGGTGTTTTGAAAGAAAGAACACAACTAGGCATTCTATTAATAAGACAGGTTGCAGTAAGAATAGCATCCCCCCAAAAAAAATTTGGAACATTACTAGTGAACATCAAGGCCCTAGCTATAGTGAACATCAAGGCCCTAGCTACTTCAAGAAGGTGTCTATTTTTCCTTTCAGCAATCCCATTTTGTTGAAGACTATTGAACAAGTACTTTTGTGGACAATTCCATGTTTTGGAAGCATGTATGAAGAAGTTGATTAAAATATTCAGTACCATTGTCAGTATGAAGGACTTGCATACTAGTTTGGAATTGATTTTTTATCATTTGATAAAAATTGATGAATATGATAGAGGTTTTAGTTTTATCTTTCAAAAGAAACACCCAACACAAACAAGTATGGTCATCAATGAATGTAATGAACCATTTTGAATTGGTTCTATTAGGAATACGAAATGGGCCCCAAAGATCACTATGGATAAGTGAAAAAGGTTTTGTGAGTTTGTATTTGGATCTTGTCAAGGAACTTCCTTTTTTTTTGGGTAAAAAAGGAACTTCTTTAACGCTTAGCAAATTCACAAGCGTCACAATGAACACAAAGATCTTTATTTACTGAGATGTTTGGAAACAGCCGTGACATATACAGAAAGTTTGGATGACCTAACCTCTTATACCATAACAATAGTTCACCAATCTTAAGAACAAGCACACTATTTCCCAAGCTATAAGGAGTAGACTGACTTTCTTCATCTTCAAAGTAGTACACTCCATCTACCTCTTTAGCACTACCAATCATCTTCCCCGATGATAGGTCCTGTATAACAAAATGAGTAGGGAAAAAATGAACACTACAATTAGCTTCTCTTGTCAACTTACTAACTAACAGAAGATTGCATTCTAGATTAGGAACATGTAGAACATAATTTAGTTTCATAGAATCTGTTACTTTGATATCTCCTTTTCCTGCAATTGAAGAGGAACCACCATTTGCTACCTTAACTTTTTTATGCCCAACACACGAAACATATGAATGAAACAAATTATAATCATTATCAGAATTTAGGGTTTCAAGGTACCCTCTTTATTGAAACTTAATAGGATATATATACATAAAGAGTACAACATAGATTAGG
>JANIPM010000182.1:114426-127874 GCA_027478405.1 Erythroxylum cassinoides
GTGAAGTGACCTGCAAAACAATGAGGGCACGTCGGGGGTTATCTCCCGATTTGCCTCTCCGACGCTCAAGTAAGTTTTCTGGTGAAGGGAAGGGCTGCGGAATGCAGAGAACAAACTAGGTTAAGATCTCGTACCTTGATTATTGAAGGATTATACCTTATATACGGGATGAGTGCTAGGGTTGTGCCTTTACGTGTTTGCATGGGAGTTTCTTACTTACAGATGGGCTTAGAAGAATATGGGTTGAGCCCAACAAGTCGGTCCAGAGATCAGCCGATCGGCCCGTGAGTATCCGACCCAACCAAAAATACTATCGCATGTACCAAAGTATCATTTGGTATAATTCACCACAATCTATGTCTTGATTTGAAACATATAATAGATTGGAAACAAGCATTGCATTTGCTTGGTCCATCAACAAACAACAAAGAATAGATAGGAAATGGAGAAAAGAAAGGTACCTTGTTCGTAAACTAATAATCATACATCATAACATGATACTAATAGATTATCAAGTAACTCAACTATTTCAATAAAAGTACTTATTTTAACTTAATTGAATCAACAACTTTTTACATTTCTAATCCATCTTGTTTATAGCAACAATAGCTTATGCATCTGTTATTCCTTAATTGATTTAAATATTTAATAATTGAATTGAAAGAGATATAAATTGTTAGAGGAATGTCTACATCCAAATCTCAAAACTTTAAGTAAAGAGAAGTACATTTTCTTCCTTGAAGAGAAATTGTTTGCATTGAAATAATTTGTACATAATATTAAAGTGCATTTACTTATATTGGCTGATATTAGACAAAAAAATTAACCAGAAATTGTTCAAAAGAGATGGAAAAAGTATCATCTTTTTAAATGTGAACAACTCTATTACCAACATATTTACTGCCAACATCTAGTCTTCGAAAATAAATCTACGCATAGGGGACCATAGCATACATGCAACACCTCAATAAGTATAAGGAACCACAACATACAATCATAAACAAACAAGTACTAACAAGAAGATTTAGGGGACCACACATATAAAAACATAAAAGCTAGACGAACCTACCATGATGAATTGTCAACTTTTTGTTCAAAAACTTGAAGAGCGTGCAAGTTGCTTCTAACGTTATAAATGATGTGTGGTAGAAGAAGAAAAAATTAGGAATTAGGGAAGTCCGAAATCATCCAAAGAATATTTAGGTGGAATTGAAATTGATCAGACTCAAATCGTTTAAACAAGAACAGAATCTCAGATTTGGGATTAAGGAAGAATGGTGCATATTAGACTGAAGTTTCAAGACGGTGTGTGCTAGGTCAAAACGCACAACATTTGATGCCTAGGTTTAAATGAAAGCAAGTTCATCAAAATGTACCGTTTAATAGAAATAGGACATCAAATCGCACCATTTAACCCCCATAGGACCTACTTCTATTTATTTTTAAAATTCAAGTCATCAATGTAGGTCCCACTTTAATAAAATTTAAAAGAATCACGTCTAAAAAGAAAAATGTCACATGACATTTAATTGATGGTTGCTTAATACTGATAATTTTTCTGTCCAATAAGAGAATATTTTTAACGTTTTCTAAACGTTATGGTTTATTTTGAACGCTTCGAAATGACAATTTGAATTTCAATGTAAACGTTCGAGACTAAATTGCACTTTTAGCCTTCTTTGAGTTGATCGTGCATCCTTTTTATGTCTGACGTCGGGTGCCCTGTGCCATACTGAATGAATGGAATGATTCGGGGTTAAGTATAGGTGCAGAATCGAGCTCTGATTCCACTTTACAGATGAAAAATGAATAAGAAGAAGCAGTTGGAGAACCGAGTGAGAGAAAGGATGATTCCTTGAAATATTTGTGTTATATATTACGACATCCCGTCTGCAGTATATAGCTGAATGACCGTTACATAATTTCCAGCGAGAGCATAAACAACGTTACATCCTACAATCGTCTTACAAGTGTTATTTACTTGAACAATACAGTAGCATCGCTGGTATTGCTTAAACACCATCACAGTCCCCTTCAAATGTCGTTTAATCCTTGACAACAACATTAGCTTTAACCCCAGTAGACAATGCTTGCTCGTCTAGACATGATGACACTCACCGTTGAAGTTCATACCGAGTAGTTAGAAACAAATTAGCTTGAGCTCGAAAGTCAGTACGTAAAAATGATAAGCCCAAGCAGCCACGCTCAATCTTCCATCTTATTCCTTTTGGACATCTCAACATCTCGAATGGATTTGAATTTATTGTCTTAATAGATTCGTTAAACGACAACGATTTGATCTATACGTACCAATATTGCATTGACATATATTCTAAATCATTAGCAACTGCATTACACGTTTATTTGGCGATACTGGATAATAAAAATATGTAAACATATTAGTCATTTCCTTTGATTTTGATACATACATTTCACCTCCATGATCACAGGACAACTTTTTTTTTTTCATATAATCACCAGGGAAATTTCATAACACCTCAGATTAATTTGGATTCACCCCTCGTACGAAATTGCTCTACACAATTCCCCACCTACATCACGACCCAAAACTTATATATTGTAAAGAAAATGCAAAGCGGTGTTAGATGCATTATATGCCATAGAAAATGGCATATAACCCTAAGAAATGGAAACGATACGACTACTTAAAGAAAAGTTAAGCTTGACTGATGCAAACAAGCTAACAGCAAAGCCTGTGAACACAAATAGAAAACGATGGTCGCAGAAGATTTAGCCCAGTTAAAACTTTCTAGGAAAATTTCCCATGTACAATTGCTCTAGTTTGAATCTGAGGAGCATCATCAAATGCTGAACAAATTGAAACCTAGCACTCGGCCAAAAATTTATGAAGCAGCCTGTGCCTGTGTATGCTCTAGAAGTTGACCGACTAGCTTGTATGTACGCCCTGAGAGAGGCCTGGTGTGATCTATTAACTGCTCATACCTGGAAGAGTTAAATAAGTAAATTTCAACGAATCAAACCAGAGCAAGCAACAAAAACAGAACTTGACTATATCAGCATGATAAACCGGATTCCTGTAGTCTTACACATTTGGACGATTGGGCTCCATGGTTACAGTTCCTGACTCTGAATCAATTTTAGCATCAAGTTTCGAGTTTCCGATGAGATTTACAATCCACCTTTCAGCATCCTCATAATTCAGATTTAATCTCTCTGCAAGAACTCTGGCAGCCATAACATATTGATATTAATCAGTATGGGACTGGGATGTCACCAAAACACTTTCCTATACAGTCTACGACAATACTAATGGTGGGCATTTTCTAATAAAAACATGTGTGGCAGAAAAAATAACTAGTAAAAAGTACAACTCATTCATACACCCCAAAACAAGTTCTCTAACGCTATCATCATCTTTTTAAGTGAGTTAAACATTTATATGATGTCTTTCCATTTGATTCAAAAACACATCTCCCTTAATGTGAAGCTAGACACAATTTCCTTGCATCAAGAAAGTTGCTGGCATTGTAACCCAAAAAAATAGTTCATAGTGTTCAAAATATTTTTTTAGAAGTATCATTAAGTCATTAATGCTGCAAGAAGTTATCTCTGTATATGATTTAACATAATATGTTAAAAATAAATTATCATGCAGGTGGTCTCAAAGGAACATTTTATTTCTGAAAGTTGCGGGCATTTAAAGATTCTCCACATATCTGCTGGGAAATAGACAGAACACATGAACAAGAATAAAATCTAGAAACCAAGTGCTAAAATTCTGGTTAAGGAATTCACTTATCCCTAAAAAAAATTCACCTGGGAAACTTTTGGAAACATTTAAGTGTCAGTATTTACCCCATGTCAATGCGTTGATGAATTCGGCAATAAGTTTCGAAGATAAACAGACGAGCATTTTCAAGGAACTCATCTCTTAATGGAACAGTAGAAAAGTTACCATCTTCAACTCGTTTTCCAAGGAATGGATCATTAATTATCACCTAAAGTATGCAACAGATTGAAAAATGGATAGTTAAAACTTTATACAAGCATGTTCATTGTAATGAATCAATGAAATAAGCTCCTCCCACTATAGAGGAATACTGATATCAGATGTAAAATAGTGATTATGCAGGACATGACCACAGGTCAATCAGCAGAAACATTCCCATAATAATTATCAGCAAGCCAAAATCAGGATAGGAATCTTACTTCTTCACACTCTTTCATCTTCTTTTGTGCCCCATCAAAATCATAATTAACATAAACACATGCTATAAACTGTGTGATGGGATCTTTGTAAACATGCTGTTCTTGCTGGATAACCTTTATAAATTCTTTGAATTGAGGTCTTCTCCTTTTGTTGACGATGAATGCGGTTGCTAGGTAACGTAAGAGATGAGGAGCATTGGTTTGAATAGAATTAAGATACCTATAAAGAATTTAAATAGACAATAAGAGCTCCAGACTATAATTGAGAGGTCACATTAAGAAAGACTAGAATACAACCAAAATAAAGGTAACTTCAACTTTAAATACAGAAGTTAGTCC
Organism: Erythroxylum cassinoides; assembly: GCA_027478405.1. Classification (NCBI taxonomy): domain Eukaryota; kingdom Viridiplantae; phylum Streptophyta; class Magnoliopsida; order Malpighiales; family Erythroxylaceae; genus Erythroxylum; species Erythroxylum cassinoides. The sequence continues at coordinate 118,957 of JANIPM010000182.1, forward strand.
AAGCAGAAGAGAAAGATATATTGCTTCACATACTCTCAAAACTTTGTGGGTAAAGTTAAAGGTATGCCCAACTCATAACAGATACTTTTCTTATCACTAAGATGAAAAATAACATGCAACTGATGAAAAATCGGAAATTGGTTTACCACACATATCGAAGACATGAATTTAATAAGTACAACATCACCTCACCTCTATTTAAAATGATTAACTGTAAAATGCAAAATTGGTGTAACTACAATCACAGTGGGAGGCATCAGCACTATAGCTACTGCAAAATACTTATTGACACATTGAATTACATACCCATTAATGTTTTAGGTGCAGAAATATGGCAAATCACCCATATATCTCAAGAAAAAACATAATAGTCACATGAAGGCAATTCTTCTTTCACATTTTGCCACAATAACCTTTTCAAGTAAAGCTTCAGCATTCATTGTAGCAATGTTTAACAATGCTATTAGATAGAAGATAGTGAATATCCAAGAAAGTAGAAGATTGAAAATTTTAAATAACAGTAAGAAAATATTAAAGCTTATTTGTTTGTACAGTTGTGAAGCAATTTTTAAAAATCAATGGAGTAGCAGGCCGAGTTTTCAACAAGATAAAGGCAAGAATAGAACAATAGTCATACTTTTCCTGATTAAAGAGGTCAATAATTTGAGTTCTTCCATTATCATTGTTGAAAAAGATGAAGAGACTCCAATGCATCAACCAAACCCTACTTTGTACCTGGTTCAAGGGTGACGAAAAACTCTGCAGCCAAAAGTGAACAATCAATAAACAAATCTTTAGAAAACAAAAAAGAAAGAAAGAAAGAAAACAGTATCTGAAGGTAAACAGAAAGTGTCTCGTAAACAACTTTTGAATCAATTATCTCCTTCAGACGATTAAGTTCTTCAAGAGCAATATCCCAGTTCTGCATGAGAATCTCAGCAGCTAACTTTCCCCACAAGGCACTCAGACTCCTCTCGCTGTTTGTGCACAGTGCTCTGTACTGATACAGATAGTCTGCTGCACCGGAGTAGTTACCACATTCAAACTGAAATTTCGCATACTGATATAATGCCTCAATCTGTTCAGCACCAATCTGCTCAATCAGGAAAAAAAATGTTCAGCAAATTGCATTCTATTCTTGCTCAAAAACAAAAACAAAAATGAACAAATGAATTATCGCCTGATAACGATCATGAAGCATCTGGAGATTGTACTGCTTGTCAGCTCTCAACTCCTGAACTGCATTCATGTTCTGCAAAAACGCAGCCGCCGCCTCCTCCAATGCCTTCAGTCTCGACACCACCTCCGCTCTTCTCTCCACCATATCTAATTACAACAACGACCACACATCATAGCATATGTTAATCTGATACCTAATTACAACAACCACACATCATAGCATATGTTAATCTGAGTAACAGTAATAATAAAATACAGTTTTAAAGAGAAAATAAATAAAATTATAAAAGAACCAACCTTGAGGAACGTCGTCAGCATGATAGAGACTTTTGTGAATGTCCATAGCGTAATCAACCATATTGGTCTTGTTGAGAAGCGCTATTTTGGACTTCAAGATCTGCTCGTCTGGATATAGCTGACGTTCCTGCACAAACTCCAGCAGAGGAAAAAGTAGATGCCTGTCCAGATATGGAGCGATTTTCGGTGTCATATCGTAGTTAGCCATAGTTGTAATTAGGGTTTATGGTTCTCACTCAATCTCTGGGTATGTCTGTTTTAGTGTTTCGGTTTTGTACCCCTACAGAGACGCCTGAGAGTGCCTAAATCTTCACGAGAACCTTGTAAGATAGGGTTTTAACAAGAAAACAAATAAAAAAATAAAGTGCTATTTTGGGAGGGCTTGAGATTTTAGTTCTCGGTGCGACCAAGAACATTATATCCTTTTTGTTTTCCCATCAATTAAGTCCCTTGCCTGAAATTTTGGCCAAACTGTGATTTTAAGTATTTAGCAGTCCATTCAGTCGCTTTACAGTAATATAGTATCTGAAATTTATTGATCCAAATTCAACCTAACCAAAATTTAAAGTATAGCTTGTAGTATTTTAAAAATTAAACCGAAATTTAAATTGATAAGACAAGAAGTTTAAGATTTAAAAAGTTTAATTAGTACCAAATTATGTAAAGATTAAATAAATTTTAAAAATTTAAAATATGATTACCCTTATCTATTAAATAATTTGAAGTTCTATTGAAAAAAGATGTTATTAAATAAAAATTGATTGATTTATTTTAGTTTATAAGAATGTATTAATTTACAAAGATTAATCGATTACTTAATAAAGTGATCATTTTTTAACAGCAAGAGTTATTAAAATAAATCAAACTGAAAATTTAAAAACTAAACCAAAACGTTAGATGGTTCAAGTTTTTTTACTGTTAAACCAGTTAAATTAGTTAGATTTTTTAATCAATGGTAAACATAACGTAAATAGAGTTTTATTTACTTTGTACATTTGAATTAATCATAAAAACAGTGTAAGCTGAAATTAAGGAAACTTCCTTCCATAAATACTTATTAAAGTAGAAATCAAGAATTCTATATATAACGGAAGGAGAGAGAAATTCAAAACTTTTTCATAAATTAGTAGCCACGAGGAATCAAATAGCTTACTAAAACAAATGGTTCCATAATTACTAGTGGACATGAGATCAACCAAGAAGGTTTTAACTTCTTTGATAGCTCCTTAAGAAACAAAGCCCCTGTTAGATCAACTAATACTACTCTTATGGTGAAAACAAAGAGCTCTTAAATAGGCCCATATTAGTTTAAGGTAACCATGTGGCTATTTTTGAGCTAAACGCTTACAAAACTTTGAATCCTATTGGCCTCAATGGCTTCTTCTACTAGAAAGCACCACTAATAGGGAATGTAACACCCCACTTTTATAGTGCATATTCCTGAATATATCAACAGGATTCGAGAATATACTTTACGAGGTGGCATGCTAGAACAAACTCAATGCAAATTTGTCACGCATCACACGCATATTTAGAAGGAACAATAAACCCTTTTCAACCCCTTTTATAAAAAAAAACTTACATTTTTCAATTCGTATAAATGTTGTACAATAATTGCGGAATACAATTTTAAAATACAAAAGAAATATTGTAGACATATGTAGGTACAACTGATCCCGACCTTAACTCTTATCTATATGCAATGGTTAGACTCCAGTTAGGGTAACTCCTCTTAGCTTGAAAAATAATGTTACAATTTTAAGATGAGTTTGTGAACTCAGTGAGCGAATCATCCTCGATGGCTCACTCATATCACATAACACAACAGTTCATACTTCAATTTCATATACACTTCATGTCATCATATAATGCACATCATTTCACTAATAATCATATAGCATCACATAACACTTTAATCACTTATTTCACATTTAACATTTAGAGCAGTCAAACAGTTCATTTCGATCATTTAAATATACACATCAATTATATATGCAATGTTTATAGCACTCACTTTCAATTGTTATTTTTGTGACCGAATGCCTTTTTATTGACCCATATTTATTGTGGATACTGGGCTTGTTTCAGATATTATCCTATATCCCTTATAGATACCGGACATATTAACAATTGAGCCTATGGATCTTGTGTATTTCCCAAGCTTTAAGCTCTTTTAGACTGGTCACTCCAGTCATAACTTGTAGCACCCCATTACCATAAAGTATATACCAGAATGTCCTGAGAATATACCAGTACATAACCTATAATAATCGTATGCTAGAACAGTCATGTCTCTAACTTAATCATGGCATCATCATTAAAAGCGTAAATGTCACAATATTTAAAAAAATAAAATTCCTCATTTCATTTATAAAACCGAATATGTACATTGTAGTTTTATAAAACATCTATATGTATACATTATCAAAACTAATCAGAGTTTACATCTCTGTATACCTAACATGCTACATACATGAGAAATTATACAAAACTTTTATATAAGTCCTTCATTTTCGACTGACATACCTTTGAGTCATGTCTTCTATCCAAAATCAATGCTAGCTCTCTTCTTATTTGACTTAGAAGCTATATCGTCTCTCTTAAACCTGAAATGTCACGTTGCAATTTTGGTGAGTTTTACGAACTCAATGAGTTAACCATCCTCAATGGTTCACTCGTATCATATATCACATCAACACATGCAGTCCTATAATTCACATCATTTCATTTATCATCATGTAACATCACAAAGCTCTCTTATTCACAATTTCCACATTTGTCATTCAACACAATACAACAATACATTTCAATCATTCAAATCATACATATTAGATGCATATGCAATGCTCATAAGACTCATTTTTTATTATTACATTATTGTGACCAAGTTCCTATAACTCTCTCGTATCCATTGTGGATACCGGGCTTACTGATAACTGTCCCTTATTTGTTAGGGATACAGGACTCATTATACATAGCGAGCCTTTGGCTCTTTATCCCATTTTGAGCTTTAAGCTCTTTTCTTTTGGTGGCTTCTTAGGTTACAACTGCCATCATCTATTCATGCATTCGTGTAATGAAATGCATCAATTCACATAAAGATCAGTCAGTCACTTTACACATTCACTTTCACTTGTCATTGGACCTAAGTCCGACATTCAACAATTATGTTGAGTACACTTATTTCTGTCAGATTCATATACAAGGAGCACTTCTAATTTCTAATTCATGCATCAAACACCTTAGACATTCAATGTCTAGAATCAACATAATCACATTCAAACCAATTTGGAGTGCCAAGAATGATAATAAATGATGGAGGAGCACATTTTGCAATAAATCTTTTGATGCTCTTCTTAAAAGATATGGGGTTCACCATCATGTCGCAACTCCCTGCCACCTGCAAGCAAGTGGATAGGTGGAAGTAGTGAACTATGAGCTAAAATGAATATTAAAAAAGACAATAAATAGTTCAAGGAAGGATTGGTTGTGGGTTTATTGAATTGCTTTTTAAACCTCGATCAGAACGATTCTCTAAAGGCTTATATATGGTAAAGCTTGTCATTTGCCCATAGAAATTGAGCATAAAGCATACTGGGTAATGAAAGCTTTAAACTTCGATTAGAAGCAACCAAGTGAATGAAGACTCCTAAAATTGAATGAACTCGATGAACTTCGCTTTAATGCACATCATTCTCATATTAAAAAGAAAGAGTTCAAAGTAAGAAATGCCATTTTATTATATAATTCAAGAATGAAGTTATTTCTAGGAAAGCTCATATCAAGATGGAGTGGACCCTTTATGGTAACTCAAGTTTTTGCACATAAAGTTCTAAAATTGGAAAATTCGGGTAAGGAAACTGGCAAAGTGAATGGGCATCGATGCAACTGTATCTTGGAGGAGTAATCTTATAAGAAAGGGAAATAATTTACTTCCTTTCCAATGATGGACAACATCTCAAATGATGCATGGTCAAGCTGATGACCATAACTTAGCAAAAATTTGGTAGTTAGGTTTGTTTAAATTTCTATTATTAGGTTTTAATTTCAATAAATTTGGAGTGGTTTTGATGGCTTGAATTTGTGTTTTTAAAGTTGATGTGTTAGGGAAGCAAGCTCGGAGGTGACATAAAGAAGAAACGACAAATTGAGACATGGTTGGCAAAAGTCTCTATATCATTATTGTGTCTCCCATGTCATGATCATGCATAGCACGAAGGTTGCTTCTGTCACGATTGTGACTCAAAATGCATGATTTTGACAACCAGTAGCTCAAAGGTAAACACGTGATTTTCATGCCTAAAAACCCTATTCTACCCCTCCTTCTTCAACCCGAACCTTATCTTCATAATTCTTCACATTTTCTACATCTCTTCTCTCTCTAAGCCTTAGCAAACACTTTCAAATCATCTCCCTTATCTCTTCAATTTCTTTAGACCTCTCACTTGTTTTTTCGTCTTTACTCTAGATCTCACTCTCTTCTTCATATATTTCATCACTTCTATACATATCTTACATTTTGGAAGTAGTTATACATAATTGTGTGCTCATTGTTTCCATTCATGTTTTAAGACTTTTTGTGGTACACTTTGGTGTGTTTTTGGTCTATTTTACATATCTACACTTAAAAATGGGGCCAAAAATCAAGCAAAGCACAAAATGCTATCAATCCAAAGGAAACACATCAGCAAAGGGGAGTGGAGCATAGGATAGAGCGACAAATTTTGGAGCTCCATTTCTGATTTATTCAGAAGATGAATGTACTCAATTTCACAAACTTTGCTATAGAATTATTAGTGCTCCTAGGTTTTTTGATTTCGGTATCTTGGATGATCTAGGATTAAAGGAAAAGTTTGAGACTTTGAGTAGTAACATTTAATAGGATAAGTTTATTACTTTTAACTACATTGTTTATAAAGAATTGACCCTTAAATTGTACACTACTCTTTAATTTGCATTGCGGGATCCAACTAAATTTTGGTTTCATTTAGTGGGTTTCCTCGTTCAAACATAATTGAAAAGCACGATGATTTTCAAGCCATGAGGTACCAGAATGTTTTAACTGGATTGGATACTTTCATTATTAGAAATGCAAATAATAATGTCATCCTTAGTCCTAAACATTTTTTATTGCATAAGTTCTTGTGTCAAACTGTGTTTGATAAATCAAAAAATAGTAAATGTTTTGGGAAGGAATTATTCATTTTGTGGTGCATGGATAATAATGTTAAAGTTTGCACAATGGCCCATATTTTTCAATCTATATCTACTGCCCTTAAAAAGAAAATTGGCCATCTTGGTATGGGTTATATTGTCATTGCATTTATTGATCATTATAGTGTGAATGTTGATGGACTAATAGTTGTCTTTCCTGAGTTTTTCATTCTTACACACTTAAGATGAGCTAAAATCTAGGCAGTCAATCATGTGGGCCTCTGAGATGTTAGCTCTAAAACATATGTGAAACATAAGATAAGGTAGCCTAGTTCGAGCTCCGTACCACCTCAGCAGCAAAATAAAGACTCAACTAGTGAAGAGACCGAGGATGATGAAGAGGTAGGTTAGTAGAAGGTCCTTAATATGGATTTAGAAAATAACAAATTGTTAAAGGAAATGGCAGAAGAACAACAACAACGATGTGACATCAAGAAGATCTTTAGATAATTTGCCGATTAGGGTGTTCGCATTCCATCTCCAATGTCATCAACACCCCAATCGCCTTAACGAGTTTCATGCTCTTACCCTTTCCTTATTTTTTGTCTTGTTATTTATATATATGTGTTGTTTGCTCTCTCACATTGAGGACAATGTGTTGTCTAGAGAATTTTGCATTGACGTATCATCATGAGTGTGAATTTTGCATACCATATTGTTAACTTTTGATTAGGTTAACATGGTGTGAGCATATATATGAATTGTGCCAATGGCAATAACTTGATGGTATTGGACCAATGGAGGTTGACAAATTAAATCCTTCTATGTTTTGATAATAATAAAACTTAAAGAATTGGTTAAGAAATAATTTCAGGTATTTGGATTAAAATGGTGGTACACTTGTTGAATTGTGATGGCATACGTTTACTATCCAAATCAGATGAATTTTAAATCAAGATTGCAATAATGAGTATCAGTGTTAAGATCGTGGATGAAGAACTCAAATTAGTATCTCAACAAACAAGGATTGAAGATTATGTCAGATCTGTCCATTGGAGCCAGCATTAATCGACTATTGACAATCAGATCTGTAAGTTGGAGTCAGTACTAGTCGACCAGCATGTTGCAAGTCGACTATTGACAACAAACCTGTCAGTTGGTTAAATGGACTAGTCGACTATCAGCCTATTGGTCGACTATTCGAAGAGCGGAGCAGAAAGGTTTATGAAAAACGTTAGTACTAGTCGACTGATTTTTGAAGACAAGTTGACTATAATGTACTAGTCGACTATCACACAGTGACTAGTCGACTATCAGTGCAGCTGAACATAATCTGACTGAGTCAATTGATTACAAGCGGAACAAAAATCTTTATACAACGGCTAGGAGCATTCTACAACGGCTAGAAGAGTTCTACAACATCTAGAAAACATCTTGAAGCCTACAAATAAATTACAGAACTTTAAGCGATTGAACACACATATTCGAAGTGAAGCATTTTTACAATAGATCAAAATTTGCTCTCAATTTGCTCTTAGCACATTCAATTGTATTCAGTTGTACTGAGCTTTACTTCAATTTCTATCATTGTTATTGTGAGCTGAGTGATTAGAGGAGAATCACTTGTGAGGTAGGATTTGTGCCGAAAAGCAGATCATTTGTGAGGTGTAGCTTGAGCTGGAAATGAAGTTGGATTGGAAAACTTCACACTGAACTAAAAAGTATGTAGTAAAGAGTTTTGCTAAAATCCTAAGTGGGAGCTTAGGTAGAGGATGTAGGTCTTAACACCGAACCTCTATAAACATTGTGTTTCCTCTCTTCCTTTCTCTTTTACATTTTTACATTTCAATTTGTTTGTTTGTTTTGTGTGTATTAACTATCTGTTTTGTAGCATTTCGCAAAAAGTTTTAAAAGATCTATTCATCCCCCCTTTTATATCATTTTCAATTGGTATCAGAGCAAAAAAATCCAAGGATGGAGCTAAGTTTGACACACAACAATCTAGTGGATGAAGGTAACACAAATAATCGCCCTCCTCTTTTTAATGGTACTAACTATTCTTCTTGAAAAAATCCTATGAAATACCACATCATAAGTGAGGGAGTGGAGTATTGGAAGATCATAATCTTCGGTCCACACGTTCCATTGAATGAAAATGGTGAGGTAAAGACGGAGCTGGAATATGATGACAATGATTGGAAGCAAGCCTACATCAACGTAAAAGCTATGAAAGTGATATATTGTGCTCTCATGGTTGAGGAAAGAAATCGAGTGAACTCATGTACCAG
>JANIPM010000185.1:188597-200331 GCA_027478405.1 Erythroxylum cassinoides
CACATTGATACCCACTTTGCAATTTAACGCTGACATACACCTAATTCACTCCAATTCAGTCGACACACAAATTCACACTTTCTCAAAGACACCAAGTTGAAAATTGTCACGAGTGCATGCATACCGAATTTCTTGTACAGAAATTACAACCCAAACCAAAATTACTATAATATCTTTCCCATCGATGACGGGATGTTACAGGCATCCCCCCGAAACTTAATTAGGAGATTGGCTTGAGCCATCATTGACAAAACCATATCCAACAGAGTTCGATTACTTCTCCCTATAACCCCAATTTGTTGTGGAGTTCTAGGAATAGTTAACTATCAATGTATTCCATTATTCTCACAAAATTCTCTAAACTAACTAGACAGATACTCTTGGCCTTTATCAGTATGAAGAGCTTTAATGCTTGGTTGGGTGTCGTAACACTACCAAAATAACTAGACTAAACTCTATCTAGCAGTAAGTTTAGCTCGATTCCACAGAGATTAATTCTAATTACTTTCCTAAATTATCTGTATAAGCAAAACAGGGGGATTTTTGGTTTGGAGCAAATTAAAAGACAAAGTAAAATTAAATCTACAAAAACAAATCAAATTAAGCAGCAACAAAGTGATAAAATTAATGAATGAGTTGAAATTCGGTTCTTTCATTTAGTCTTGATCTAAGCACAATTTCACAGATGTCGTTGAATTATTGTCTTTACACCTCTCTTAAGACTGTTAACTTGTTAATTGCAAAACCAATTACGAGTTTTATGCTAAAAAATACAAGTATACGGGTCGTTACTTATAGCAAAAAGTAGATATCGTCGCACAGAGATTATACTTAGGCACCACTTAATTCAGGTTGCTCTTTATTTCGGACTCAAATTCGAATATTGAACTAAAAGGCAAACTAAATCAAACAAACTAATAACGAACAAACAATGCAACAATGGAAATATATCAATAAAAATAATCAAGTTGTGAAAGAGGATATTTTACCTATTATTATGCTAACCTAGTCAATTATGTGTTCACAAGGTATCGGTTCTAAATGATCGTAGGGTTGATTACTCTCTCTCGAGTTATAACCATTCCCTAAATTATAAACTCTAATAGAATTTTGGACTTGTAATCTCTCAATTCACAAATTACCCACAATTCTAGTTAGTTCTAAAGTTCTCTAATAAACAATCGGGTCTTACACGGGATCTCTCTGTATGAAATTATCGACTAGATTGATTAGGTGGTTAATTAGATCATCAAACTCTCATTAATCAAATATAATCATTTTTATCCAGTTCACCCTCTCAATTTGTTACTGAAATATGCATAAACATCAATCAATCACTACACCCAACTCAAGTAAGTACAAATCAACTAGATTAACATTAAAGATAAGCAAAAACCCAAAGGTAAAGTTAGAACATCATTATCAACTCAAAATCCATAAACATACAACCCATCTCAATCTTACACATTTAAATGAATAAAGGAGCAAATAGGGAGGAAATGAAACTTAGGTTGGATGACTCGGGAGGGCGGCAATATTGGGAGATCACTTATTTTAGGAAGCTTCGGTGTCAAAACCCTCTTCTTCTTCTTCTTCTTCTTTTCTCTCTCTCTCTCTCTCTTTTAGGCTTCCAAAAGTAGGCAAAATCTAATCTCCTTTCTAGGGCTGAGAGTTATGGGAACTCGTTTAATTAAAAAAAGGGAAACTTAGTTAGAGCCTTAGATATTAGATAAGTGAAAAGTGTCACTTGTCTAGTTCAAGTTTTACTATACAATTTCATTAGAAAGACCAAGTGTCGTATTCTTGTTCTCATCTTCCTCACAGCCTCCTTCTTAAGTTGTTCTCATCAAAACTCCACCATAGTTGAGCCTTGTTTTCATCTATCTCTTTGCTACTCCCAACTTCAGTTTCCTTCTCTTTGCCTTAAGAAAAACTGAATCTTGTCAACCTATACCATGGTGTACGTGAATTGCATGAAGTTTAGGGCTTCGTGATAGTTGAAGATTTTGGAGTTTTAACAAGTAATTATTTGTGCAAATCCTTTAGAGTTGTTGGTTTATGAGATAAATTTGATGATTTAATTGTTATTGCATGATCAAGGAAAAATGGCCATCTTCATGAACACTGTGCTAATAAGATGAAAAATCTAAATATAATGGTATTTCGTATTTGATGATTGTTTTGTGATAAGATAATGTAGAAATGATTTTGGAGTTAAATGATCTTAGAAAACATGTATAATTAGTTGCAAAAACAATTTGAAGAAAACAGAAGTAAAGGCTCTGTTTTCACTGTATACATACATATGTACGTAAGTTTAGAGTGTTTTTAGAGATGAATGAATTTAGAGTTTGAGGATAGTTGTATGATGATGTCTAGAGATGAGAAAAAAATTGTTTAAAAGGAAAGTTGAGAAGAAAAATAGAGAATGTATAAATAGGTTGAAATGTAGAGATTTGTGAAATGTAGAACATGAAGAAGATGAATAACTGATATTTGGTTTTGATAATTTTGAGAATTTTGAGTAAATTTGCGTCTTTAGTGGCACTGTAAATGTGTTATGAATAAGCTGAATGAGGGTTAAAATGGTATAATGAAAATGGAGAATATAGATGGCAGGAAGTGTCAAGTTTAAGGAAAGAAGAAACATTGATAATGAAGAAGATAAGTTAGAGAGGTTAGTATTAGTCCGAAACTTCCATGATTAAACTGTACTAATATAGGAAGATTTTGATAAAATTGTCTTCATTAAAGTTGTAGATCTTTCTTTTAGCTTTTTATTGATATAAAGTTCGAAATTTTTGGAGTTCGAGATCAAAAGTTATGGAGATTTGAAGAAGGAATGCATGACTAGGGGAAAGTCACGATTGTGCACTTTGAAATTTTTTTTGGCGATGCACGATCGTGGCTTTGCGATTTTTATGGGTGCACATGCACGATTGCGAGTTGGAATGCTGGGGGGTGTAGACGAACATCCTTTGGTTTTTTGGCTATATCTTCTTCTTCCTACCTTCAAATGATATGAGACTTGAACCATTGGACTCGTAAGAGATTGCTCTACCTCTCAACCAAAAATCATAGCAATCCAAAATCAATTGAAAGAGATAGAGTGAAAAATGTGAGATAGGTCTGACAGAGTGTGTTCGTAACATTTTTTTGTTCTTATCTGTCACATCCATGACTTTTCCTCACACTTGTAAGTCACAACTGCCCGTGAGTTTTCTCCCTCACCCCTATGAGTATAATTGTTAGACTGATGTTTATTTGCCACATCAAGTCACTGTGCTCTCCAATAGTAACCATGACTTGATTTTGATCTAAACACCCGAGAGAAATTTGCAAACTGAACATTCCTGTTTCTTTTGACCATAACTTCTTCTCTAGATGTCCAAATGAGATGCTCTTTGATTATGAGTAAACTAACGATAGGGATACAAATCATATGAAGATGTTGAACGGTAATTCAGACTATAAGACTTTCAATTTATAGATGGAAGTTGAATCTCATGTACTTTTTCAGAATGAGAACAATCCGAAAATATTGGGAGAATAACTTTCAGTTTTCTGAACCAAATTGAATGATTTTGGTGTCATTAGAAACTTAAGAAATGGGAGAACAATTTTCTAGAAGAGAGTATTGCCAAATTACTTCATTTTCATTATCTAAATGATTAAGAAAAGTAGACCAGAAAGTTAGCTTTTGGGAAAAAATATGAAGTGATATAATGAGAAATGAATTGTGATTGTAATGGTTTTATTGGGATATAAACCTATGTACAAATGATACTTAAGTGATTTTTAGATAGGATTGATAATGGAAAAATACCCGAGGTTTTCATGAACATGCATTGTACATATTTCATTACATACATTTGCATTATTAAAAACTTATAATTATAGAAATTGTGATATATGTGTATATTATTTGACATAGAGGAGCAACTAAAACGTCAATCTCCAGACATTACTAGGACTTCTAAGCATTAGCTTTGGGGCGACTTGTGAGTAACCTAGACAGTTCTACTCAATTATTTGTTTTGTTAGATTATGTTTTGAATTGCTTCATGAATGTGAATTAAATTGAGTTGATTCTCGGACAGAAGTTCCGATGATTAAGATAAGTGAATAAGATATTGAAGTGCTACTTGCATATGAACGTAACAAACTAAATGTTTCATGTGATTGATTGAAAATGTGAGATGCATTCCATACATGAATGCATGATCAGATAATGAGAGTTGTGACTAGAGTCGCCAGGCGAAATAGAGCCTAGAGCTTATAAAGTGATTAAGAGTCAAAGGCTCACTATATAAAATGGGCCCGGTATTCCCAAAGGATACGGGAAAATTATTAATAAGCCCGGTATCCACAATAGATACAGGACAGTTGTAAGCACTCGGTCACAACAACATAATAACAAAAAAAGAATCATATGAGCATTCGTATGCATTTTATTAAGCATGTTGGATTGATTGAAATGCTAAATTGTCTGCCATTGTGTGAGAATGTGATATGGGATAAATCGTGCAAGGATGTGAATTATGTGTTATATGTATTGACGTGATGCATGAATTGAGTGGACCATCGATGATGGTTACCTCATTCAGTTCGCAAAGCACACAAAAATTACAACGTTAACTTTTTAGGACTGATAGATGACTCTAGTTACTGAGACACGCTACAAGAAATGTAGATTGTTGCTTTTGGGATAAGAAAGAATGGCTCAAAGGTTGGTCAGCTGAATATGGATAGATTAGATACATTTTGTGTATTTTCCTCTTTCTTGTATCACATTTTTGTATTAGGCTATGATGTTGTATTAATATGAATGTTGAAAGATACATTGTAGATATTCGGTTTTCTGAAATGGAATGAGGAAATTGTGGTTTTAAAATATTGTGAATTTCTTGTTGATGTTTCATAAGAAAATAAAGATAGATGATGGCATGTTAAGTGAATGTTGTAATGGATTGTAACCATTATCACAGGTTATGTATTGGAATGTCTGCTGGGCGTTCTGGTATATATCCTAAGGTAAGAGGCGCTACATTTAGGTAGTATCAGAGCATGGTTTGGCATCCATAGGGATATCTAGGAGTGTTAAGAACAAAATATTGTGAGAAATGTAAATAATGATTGAAGTTCTTGTTTGTTACAGGTCATCCGCTCTAGGCGAACAATTAGAGCAACCAGCTGACCTAGGATCAGTAAGAGCCAGTAGGGAGTCCTCGGTATATCTACCAGAGGGGATGCCTCCTAGAGTTCCCAAGAGAAGGAAGAGGAGGTATGATAGGTTGCAAAAGTAGGGGGTTGTGGATTTCTATGGTAGCATAGACCTAGCTAAAGCCAAAGGATGGTTGGAAAGGGCCGAGAGGGTTTTTGATCAGATGGACTGCGAGCTTGATGAGAGGTTCGACTATACAGTATCCTTACTGCAGAGCCCCACTTACCAATGGTGGAAGACTATACTGGGCAGTACTACCAGGCCTTGTCAATTGAAGTGGGAAGACTTTCTGAGGGTCTTCAGAGAAAACTACATGCCCAAGATCTACTTGGATAGGAAGATGAAGGAGTTCCTAGATTTGAAGCAGGGTAGGATGTTAGTGGCAGAATATGAGATTCGGTTCAATGAGTTGATGGGCTATACTACTGCTTTGATTGTAAAGAAAGAAGACAAGTTTAGGAGGTTTAAGGACTGACTTAATATGGAGATTAGAACAAGGTTGACGCTTTCAGACCTGAATAGTTTCACTGAGTTGAGAGCTGCTTCGATCAAAATTGAGTAGCTGCTAAGAGAGAGATTGGGAAAGGGCCCAGAATGAAGAGGTCTAGTGAGAGTTAGAGTGGTTCTGGCGATAGATTCAGTAAGCGCCAGAAAAGAGCCTTCAGACTACCAGCTGGATCAAGGCGGTCAGGATTTAGATAGAGGGGTGGTTTTATACAATCCAGCAGTGGAAGAGGTTCAGTGCAAAGTCAGTTGCCTCCAAGTGAGTATTATGAGAAGAGGCACGGTGGTGAATGCTGGAAACTGTCTAGAGCTTGCCTTAGGTGCAGCTCTTTTGACCACCAGATTAGGGATTGTCCTACTACTTTAGGAGCTCAGTCTGGTGTAAGTGGGAGATATGGAAGTGATGTTATGGTCTAGCAGAGCAGAGGTAATGGATCTGGATAGAGAGGCCGAGGGAGAGGCAAAGTGAGCTCCGGGAGTCCTTCTATGAAGACTGAGCTGCGGAGCAGCCGACCGCAACCCTAGGCACGATTCTATGCTGTGACCAAAAAGGAGGTTCAGGACTCATCAGATGTTGTTGCAGGTGCACTCCTTATTTATGATTATGAGGCATTTGCATTGCTAGATCCAATATCTACACGTTCATTAATCACACTGCATCTAGCATCTAGGTTGCATTGTGATAGGAAGATGCTACAGTATGGGCTAGAGGTGAGTACATCAATAGGTAGTACTATAGTTATAGGAGAGGTCTGCAAGGGGTGCTTGATTCGGATTGATTAAGCAGAGTTGGAGGCAAATTTGATTGTATTACAGCTGAGAGAGATAGATATTATCCTAGGCATAGATTGGCTCACTACTCATAAGGCTATTATGAACTGCTACACCAAAGAGGTAGTATTAGAATCTCCTGGTCAGCCGAGGGCAGTATTTAGAGGAGTTGGTCAAGCAATACCAACCAGGATGATATCCTTCATGAGTGCATTGAGGTTGATGCAAGGTGGATGTGAGGCCTATTTGACCCACGTCATTGATACTAGAGCTGAGCAGAATGTGTAGGACATTTTTATGGTTAGGGAATTCCTGGATGTGTTTCCCACCGAGCTACCTGGTTTACTTCTAGATTAGGAAACAGAATTCACCATTGATCTAGTTCCAGGTGCTGCTCCTATATCTATTCCTCTATATAGGATGAAACCTATAAAACTGAATGAGTTGAAGGCTCAACTACAGGAGTTGCTGGAAAAGGGTTTTATTAGATCCAATGTTTCACCTTGAGGAGCCCCAGTGTTGCTTGTGAAGAAGAAGGATTGGACTTTAAGGTTATGTATCAATTATAGGCAGCTGAATCGGGTTATAGTGAGCAATAAGTACCTGTTACCTAGGATCAATGATTTGCTTGATTAGTTGCAGGGAGCTCAAGTATTTGCTAAGTTGGATTTGAGATCAGGGTATTATCAGTTGAAGATAGCAGAGGTTGATATACCTAAGAGTGCATTCAGGAGCATGTATGGGCACTTCGAGTTCTTAGTAATGCCATTTAGGTTAACCAATACCCTAGCTGCTTTTATGGTCTTAATGAATAAAATGTTTCAGCCCTACCTGAATTGATTGGTGATTGTCTTTATAGATGACATTTTAGTGTATTCTAAGAGCAGAGAAGAGCATGCTGAACATTTGATAGTCATTTTACAGATTATGAGGGAGAAGCAGTTGTATGCCAAATTCAGTAAGTGTGAATTTTGGCTGGATCAAGTAGTGTTTTTGGGGAATACAGTGATTGGATAAGGCATACAAGTTGATCCAAAGAAGATTGCGACAGTGATGAATTGGGAAGCTCTCAGGAAAGTGTCTAAAATTCGAAGCTTCCTAGGATTGGTCGGATATTACCAGAGGTTTGTCGAGAAGTTTTCTTTGATCTCAACCCCTGTGAAAAAACTTTCAAGGAAGAATGTAGTGTTTAGATAGAATGAGGAGTGTTAGAAGAGCTTTGAGGAGTTAAAACATTTGTTGACTATGACACTGATGTTAACTATACCATCGGGGACCGAAGGATATGTGGTATATAGTGATGCGTCACATCAAGGATTGAGATGTGTATTGATGCAGTATAGCTAGGTGATTGCCTATGCATAGAGATAATTAAGGTCTCATGAGATTAATTATCCAGTACATGATTTAGAGCTAGTTGTAGTTGTCTTTTCTCTAAAGATTTAGAGGCACTATTTGTATGGAGAGACCTTTCAGATTTATACAGATCATAAGAGTTTAAGGCATCTGCTGAGTCAGAAGGAGTTGAACTTGAGACAGAGGAGATGGATTGAGTTATCGAAGGATTATGACTGCACGATTGAGTACCACCTAGGAAAAGATAATGTGGTGGTTGATGTTTTGAGCAGGAAGTCTAATATCAATGAAGCTGATATTTAGTTATCGAGGTTACCCAATTGGATTCATTTAAGAGCTCTAAATGTGGAGTTAAATCTGGAGCAAGATGAGGCACTAATTGCTACACTTAAGTTGAGACCGGTGCTGCATGATAGGATCCGAAAAGCCCAAGGGAAAGATCCTGATATGGTAAAGCTTATAGAAAAAGTGAAGATGAATTCGGATTTCGAGTTTAAGTTGAGGGATGAGACTTTGTGGTTGAAGCAGAGGCTGTGTATGCCTAATGTGGAGAATCTGAGGAAAGAAATTCTTAAGGAAGCTCATATGGCCGCCTATGCTATGCATCCTGGCACTACAAGATGTATAATACACTGAAGCAGCATTTCTAGTGGCCCGGAATGAAGAAACAAATGGCGGAGTATGTATCTAAGTGTATAACATGCCAGCAAGTTAAGGCTAAGCACCAGGCTCCAGTAGGGAAGCTATATTCGTTGCCTATTCTGGAGTGGAAATGGGAACGGATCACTATGGACTTCATTATGGGATTGCCTAAGACTCCGAGACAGAACAATGTGATATAGGTTATAGTGGACTGGTTGACTAAGTCGGCCCACTTCTTACCAGTAAGAGAGAATAACTCATTAGATCAATTAGCTTGGAGATATGTGAATGAGGTTGTGAGACTGTATGGGATTCCAGTTTCCATTGTATCGGACAAGGATCCCAAATTTACTTTGAGATTTTGGAGGGGCTTGTAATCTGTTATGGGTACTAAGTTGAATTGTAGTATAGCATTTCAGCCTCATACAGATGGAAAAAGTGAGAGGGCAATCAAGATTGTTAAGGATATGATCAAAGCTTGTGTATTGGAGTTTTGAGGATCTTGGGATCAGTATATGGAATTGATAGAGTTTGCCTATAACAACCATTATCACAGTAGTATCGGAATGGAACTGTATGAGGCACTGTATGGTAGAAAATGTTGATCGCCATTATATTGGATTGAAGAGGGCTTAAGAATGGTTGAAGGCCTAGAGTTGATATAAGATACAGTAGATAAGGTGAAGTTAATCCGAAGCCAAATTAAAGCCTAAGATAGGCAGAAGAGTTATGTGAATCAACATCAACATAATATGGAGTACAGTATCAGGGACAGAGTATTTTTTAGAGTGTATGTAACATCCCATCACCATGGGGAGGGTAGAATAGTAATTTTGAGTGGTTTATGGGTGTTTAGACATGCTTTTACATGTTCATGCATAATCTAGCATCCGCATATATGTGAATAATGAATTTTGCATATGAAAAATGATTGTACATGCATTCATGACATTTCCCGGTATTAGTGTTAAGAATTGTGATTGTTAATAAATGTGATTTGTGTGTTTGAAAAATTGAGTTGAAAAGGGTCATTGTGATTTTTAAATTTTTGGAGAATTTTAGAAATTATTTTTCTGAAATTTTGATGTAATTTCTGGACTAGAAAAAATGCCAAGTGGCAGAATCATGGTTTACCGGTAGGAAAGATTACTGTTCAATGGCACTGGAAATTTTGATAAATGATTGTAGGATTTATTAATTGAGTCATTGAAAATTTGGAGAAAAATTGGAGTAGAAATTGAAATTTAATTGGAAAGAAACCAAGTGAGGGCTTTAAAATAAGACAGGTGGCAAGCGACACTTGTCACTTGCCTAGCCATGCCACCTTTGTTTCATTAAAAGGCTTCCCTCTTTTGGTTTATCTTTCACGATGCTTTCATATAAGTCAAAAAATCTTTTGTGGTCTTTCTCATACGTAGCCTCTCTTTTCCTCCTTCTTCGTTGGTCTTCTTCCTAGGTTATTTTATTACTAATCTCCACCCACACAAAAGCTCTTCTATTTTACTTGCTTTCTCTTCCTTTGTTCACAAAAACAAATCTAAGCTTTCTACCCCCCTCTAGGTGATGATCGTATATGGTAGGGGAAGTTAGGAAGTTTGTGACAAGTTTGAAAGATTGGAAGATTTGGAAGCTTAATTAGGTAAGAGTTATGTTTAATATCATGAATTGTTAGTGAAAAGAATTATTTGTGTTGTTATTTAAACTTAATTGCATGGAAATTGTGTTTGGAGTATATGGGTGTGTAAATTATTTCCCTTGATTTATGTTTAGATGAGTGTAAAAAAGAATGAAAAATTGAGTGTATGTTGATACTATGTTGTAGGGTAAGGTTCAAGTAGAGGTCTTGACTTAGTTGTGGTTGAGAGATTGAGTGAATTGAGTGGTATTTGAGTGAGGAAATGGTGTGGAAAAGGTAGGAGAAGAGTTAGGATGATAATCTGGAAAATTTGATTTGAGTATGTTTCAATGATTTCACCATAACTTTTTTTATGATTGTCCAATTGAGATGAGCTTTGGTTCGAATTAAACTAGAGGTTTTTGGCTAGATTTCTTGTGAAGGAAATGATGTTCAATTTGGCTTGAAGAGTCCCAAATTTTGACATGAAAGTGAGAAAGTGTGTAGGGTTGAACAGTAGCTCCAGAATTGCACTTTGTGATCTAAAACTTTGTGAATTTTTCCGGGTTGATTTAGGCAGATTTTGCTAAATTGGTCTTCATGAAAGTTGTAGATTTTCTTGTTAGCTTTCTATTGGTCTAAATTATGACATTTTTCGATATTAGGGTGGAAAGTTATGATCTGTTGACTTTTGGATGTTATTCTAAAGATTCATGTGCTTTGTTTGTGAAAATGTCCATAAGTGTAGGTTTTGTGATACTGTACTTTGAGGCAAATTCTAGACTGTTATGGTTTGAATTGGATCAAGTGTCCTTATTTAAAGTTATAGAGGATCTTAGCTTTTCAATGATGTATAATATGCTATTTTTTGATGTGAGGAGTGAAAGTTATGAATTTTTGAAGTTTGGATGTAGTTTAGGGTGAAATTATGGGGGCAGAAACTTTGATTGAGATTTTGCCCCTTTTTTAGGTTGAATTTGCTTCCAATTTTTTATGAAAGTTGTAGAATATGTTCTGATCTTTTCCTTGATATAAAGCATGAAATTTTTGGACAATGGGATAGGAAGTTATGATTTTTAGAAGATTGTGTTACTGTTAGGATGACACTTATTTGGGCAGTAACTTTGATTAAGATTTTGACTCCTTTAGAGATGGAATTGGTTTTTGAGTCCCTCATGAACATTGTAGATATTTCTTTGATCTTTCCATTAATACCTAATTTGTCAAATTTGGACTCTTGAGTGAAAAGTTATGCATTTTAGAAATTCAGATGAAGAAGAGAGGAAAACAAAAGAAAAGAATACAGAAAATCGCAGCCTTGTGGCCACGACAACGTCGCATCGCTAGCCGGCCCTTTTGGGCGAGCCGGCTCGCGATCCAGCTAGAGAGCTGTCGCGCATGCGACGCGGCTCGCCGGCTCACCTTCCCTTCCTCCACTCTTTTGCATATAACTTGTCCATCTGACCTCCGATTGACTCGATTTTCGAAGCATTGGATTCATAAGACACCCCTCTACCTCTCTATAATAATTTGTAGATTTTGAGGTTAAATTGAAAAGGATGGATTGAATCAAAGTAAGAGGCCCGATTTATAAGAGTATGAGGTGATTATTTTCTGAACAT
>JANIPM010000185.1:235999-250176 GCA_027478405.1 Erythroxylum cassinoides
TTGAGTTATAGAACTCCGATTGAAGCGATTCTTGTCTTAAATTAAACAAGAGTCATAAGGCTATGATTTACAAGAGAGATCAATTTGAAATTTGGGTTAAATGAAATAAACCCTACAAGGCAAGATGATTAAGTTTCATATTTTACGGTTCAAGAGTTAGATTCCGGTAACGGGATCCAACATTTATGACCTCTTTCTAGCTACTTTATAAGTAACATCATTTTTAGTGATGAATTGTACAATATTTTTAGGCCCAACTTCATTAACATCTTTATCAAATATCTCTAATATTAACATTCCTTACAAGCCTATATGTATCAATGGGCTTCAAAAACATCGTTCTTTTAATATAATAAACCAAAAAATTGATAATGAGCTTTTGTCTTTAATTTATCTAACATCATATATTATTAAACATCCATAATTTGCCTAAGTCATTCTTCTTTCACTATAACAACTTTTTATTTCACTAAAAGAACTTTTCTTGAAAAATAAAATATTCATTAAAGCTAAAGAAAACACAAGTATAAAAGAGTATAATCATAAGAGCTAGAATACAAAGAGACAAGTACACCTTTATCTAAAAACAATAATAGAAAACTCCACCAAAGTTCCATTTATACTAAATACATATTTTCAATTTTGTTCTAAGCACCATCTTTTTCTTAAGGATATGTTTAAATTATCTAAGTCATAAAGCTATTGAATTTCCCTTATCTAGCAACAAAGTTTGTGAGCTAGCTTATAACATCCCTTTTTGAATTCATAAAAAGCCTCTTATTTCTCTCAAAATGGAATACACTGAACAAGTTATAGCTAAGCTAATATCAATATGGTCCCTTTCCCTTTTTTGTGTAATTATGTAAGAATGCTTTGCCATTACTAGTGTGGGAAAAATTGTACCATCATATATTGCATTCTACTCCATATTGCTTTAGTGTAGTCACATTGAAAATATAGATTACTGGTAGATTAAGGAAGCATATTACAAAGCATGCATAATTGATCCTCCACACCAAACAATCTATCTTTAGTTTTGAGTCTTTTTTTAGAAGCAAGCCAGGTGATAAATGCTACCTTAGGAACCTAGGGACTTCTCCGAACAATTGTTGTACCAATTAACGTTTGGAATCTATTTTTTGATAGTCTTCAGATATGATTGATTAGTGAAATATCTTCTCTTATTTGGTAACTAAACTAGGCTATCACTTTTTGAGGAGTTGGGGGCATAGTCAGGCAAGTAAATTTTGATTCTTTCACACCCCCTAAAGTCCATAAACAATATATCTTGCTAAATGACCTCCTTAACTGGAGGTTGTAAAAGGATTATAGTTGTAACTAAAGATATCTCATCGCTAAGGATTGGAGGCTCTACAAAGCCCAATTATCAAACCAAAACTAGCTTGTATGACCATTTCCAATATGTGTTTTGATGAGAGAATAAATAATATGCCTTTTTCTTAACATTTGAATGAAGTATCAGAAGAATTCCTTTTTGTCCTCAATTTGCCAAAAGTTGAAGTGCTTTAAGTACATTTCATTAATCAATATAAACTAGATGGACTACTTGCCAATGAATAGTCTCCATATCCTTTGAGCTATCAATACACTCTAAATCATCTACAAGTAAATGAGTCCTAACCCCATTCTACTAGGAGTTAATTCTCTTTTTACACTATAAGAAAAACGAGGTTTATCGAAGGAAAGTACTGACAGAATAGGAAGGTTTTCCATCAGTAAGCTAAGTTAGCAACATAATTTAACAATGGAAGAAGTGGTCAGAGAAATGGCCGTAGGTAATAATTGGTGACGAAATAAAAATTTTTCGTGGCTAATTTATCGACGAATATTTTTATGTTCCGTCGTTATATTTAGCAATGGTACTTTTGTGTTGTCAGTAAATTTAGAGACAGAATGTTGTTTTAGTTGATAAATTTAGCAATAGAAAAGTCGTTTCCTTAGGTAATTACCTAGGGATAACAAATTCCCTCGGTAAATTCAGGCCTAAATTTACCGACGGAGATTGATGGTCCATCGGTAAGTTTCATGCATTTTACCGATGGATATTGATGGTCCGTCGATTAATATATTGATATTGTTTTTTTAAATTTTCCTTCATCTGTACAATTTATACAGTTATCTATTGATAATATGTTGATTTATTTCTACATTTAATTTGTTAAAATTGAAAATTGATTGATAATATGAAGCAAAAATGATCTTAATTGATAATAAAAATTATTATCTACAACAAGAAGTATTTAATTCATACAAAATAACTGCAACTACGCTATTCATTTGGTGAATGTGGATGTTCTGAATGTTGTGATGAGGTGCTATCCTTCCCCTTCAACTCATCCTTCTCATTACGAAGTTGGGTTATATACTCCATCGACTATTGCAACTAAGTTGCCAGCGCTTATACTGTGCTCCAAAGCTCATAGACTTTATTGGATGTTGACCGCCTAGTAGATGCTGTTGTATTGGATATGGAGGATTGCTGCGAATAACATGTGTTCGCAAATAATTCTAAGCCAAAGATCCTTCCACAACAGTCCCTACCACCCAATGCATGAAGATAGGTTTGACTATCATCAACATTTTTAGACTACAGGTTTAACTCTCATAAATATTTTTAGACTGTAGGTTTGACTCTCATCAACATTTTCTGATTGCTGAGACTATCGTTGAATGTTTTCTTGTGTTCGGTCCTATCAAAAGGCAACATTATGTTAATAAGTGATAATTATTAAGCATTAATATTAAAGCATAAATTTCACATGCATTTAGTTCTCTACATTTGGTATTGATGAAGTTCACACCGTCATGCTTCTTAGTGTGAGTGTGTAACAGAGCTGATGGGGTGTAGGGTTTATGCCCATAGACTTTTCCTACATTAGAATAAAATATTATAAGTGAACTACAATTGACAAAGATTTTGGAAGAATTTCCTCTATTTTTATAATATTTACCCTCTATTGGACAAAGCACACAACCATATATGGCATCAGACTTTTCTAACATTATCATTCTCCATAATGCACATATTTTCATTCCAAAATTCACACATAAATTAAATTGAAAAACATCAAGTTAAAAAAATCAGAATATAAGTGTAAAGTGTATATACTTACAAGTCTCTCTGCATGCTTGTGGTGAGTAATAGATCTTCCAGTATGTACGGGAAGACTCTCTCCCCCTGATCCTCCAATCTGTTGGTAGAATTACACTCTAAAATGGACATTGTCTTGGGTGATGTCCAATACTGCTGCTAACGACTTCATATTTCTTCATAAATATAAGGAGGTCATAAATCAGTCTTGTGAATAGCACTAACAAAGTCTCTATAATGTGTATGAGCTTGTCTCTCCCATAATTTATAAATAATCGCGTCAATTTAGAATTTATAAAAAAATTCTTTTTCAAAAAGAGGAAAAATGTATGATAAGTACTTATAACCTTAAGTACTTATAACCTATAATATTAATCTAATTAATGCATAAAAATTAATTGAAAAATATTTTTTGTACCTCAAACTCCTAATAATAAAAATCCTTTATTGCTTGAGAGATATTCTTCCATATATAACCCTCAAGATGAATTTTCTCCTTGAATTTGGATGTCACATTTTTTGAGCACAGTTCAGACAGAATCAACCTCATATAAAAATAATTTTATATCAATTTAAATTTAAACCTATAACTTAATTATAAACATATGGTGTTCCATGTATTTTCACTTACAAATGATTGACAATTGTGATATAAGTTCTTCCATTAACTCCCTCAACCCCAGGCTAGAGGCCACCTCCTTCATTCTCATCGTTTACCCCTGATATCTCTGTCAATATAAGGTTTGGTGGATGGTGTAGCAGCAGGTACCAAAAGTGATGCCTTATCTATAAGTGTAGCAGCTGGAGGTACAACATCTGACTCTGTTGCAGCTGCAGAATGTGATGCTACACTTGGAAAGTAACTATCTCCAAATTGTGGTCTGAACCTTAGTTGCATCATATCCTGTTTTTTTGTGGTATATTTTAACCTGAAATTTATATTTTATTGAATATTTTAGAAATATAACAATTCTAATTCAATATATAACAATATATTGTTGATTCAATAATTGATTTATTAAACATAATATTCTATTACAAACACAAATTAATCGCTATTAGCACTTAATTATAAATCAAAATCATCATCATCATTTTCATTTTCTAAAGAATTAGAATCAAACTCAGGCTCTTCTTTAGATCTCTCACCCTCCTCATCTTCTCCAGATGAGATTTTAACATATTCATTATTTGGATCGTTCAAAGGTTCATTCTCGTCATATGTAACATATGTATTTATTTCATAAACATCTTCCTGAAATGCTTCACTTTCAATTCTCTGTTCTCCTTTTCTATGTGATTCA
This sequence comes from Erythroxylum cassinoides, assembly GCA_027478405.1. NCBI lineage: Eukaryota > Viridiplantae > Streptophyta > Magnoliopsida > Malpighiales > Erythroxylaceae > Erythroxylum > Erythroxylum cassinoides. The sequence continues at coordinate 240,416 of JANIPM010000185.1, forward strand.
AAAACACCTCTAGGATTAACTTTGCAAATGGCTAACCAATCTAACTTATTTCATCATAAGTTGAGAAAAGGGACATAATACACCCAGATCACTTGAATCGCCAGCATAAAAGGTTCAATTTGTCTAAATCTTCTTTGCTGGTTGATTTCAATTAGATTGTATTAGCTATGTACTTTTGTACCAACATTAGGAGTTAGATCAATCTAGTCACACTTAAACTCCATAATTTATTATTTCCATGCTATGAACATGATTATATGTATGATATTTGTATCCATTAACATAATACACTAGATACAATTTAATAGTTTGCAAAGGTCCGTTTGCAAGATCACATATGAACTTGTTCTCTATTGGATTTTCTAATGCCTATACAAAAGAAATTATCATATTAAATAATATAATGTCATTTGAACACTTTAATCTTGTAATTCAATCATTTAAATAATTGTAAATGAAAACTTACATGTTTCTCAAACCATTGAGTCTCTTCCAACTTCTTTATTGATATCATCCTGTGTTTTCTCAAAATTAACTCGCATAACAATTCCTCGTATAATTTAAAAACATTATTATATATTTCAATTGTGAATAACACTAAATTTCAAAACCTAAATAATCAATTTCAAAATCAAGTTCAACTTCAACTTACTACATGAAAGGTTGAACCTCTTGGCAATTCAATAAAATGTAACCATGGGTAGCCTCTATTTCTTCCTTTGTTAACACTCTTCTTATTGAACATCCATATATTTGTTTGGGATATGAGAAAATGGATAAGTTACCATTAGGATCACCTGTTACTCCCCCATCATCATTATGAGGAACTTTTTTTCTTTTATGTGCACATACGACTTAAAATAATGTGAACAAATGTACTAGCTTCCTCCACTAAATAAGCATTGCATATCAAACCTTCAACTCTAGCCTTGTTTTTGACATTTTTCTTCAAGTGATGCAAATGCCTACATTAGTGAATAGGGCTATTACAATTTTGCTATTAAAACATGTTATTACTTCAATTTAAATATATACTATAATTACCTCTCAAATGGATACGTCCATTAATATTGAACTGGACCAGCAAGTTTAGCCTCATTTGCTAAATGCACAGGTAGATGCTCCATACAATCAAAGAAGCTTGGAGGAAAAATCCCTTCTAATTTGCAAAAATTTAATGGAATTTGGCTTTCTAGTTTTTCCATTTCAACTAACTTTTTTCAGATGATGTTAAGCTTTTAAAAAACAAACTTAATTCTATTATAATTTCCCAAACCTTATTTGGTAGCAACTCTCGAAATGCAATTGGAATTAGCTTTTGCATAAACACATGACAGTAATGACTTTTTATCCTAAATAATTTATACTTCCTTATATCCACACACCTCACCAAGTTTGAAACATAACTATTGGGAAACTTTAGATTTTCAACCATTCACATAACATTTCCTTTTTTTGTCCAAAGTGTAACATGTTTTCTGATATGTAACAGTGCGAAGATCTTAATCTAACTTATTCCTGTCAAAAAAAAGTTTCAAATCAGCTCATGATTTTGCATTGTCCTTTGTCTGCCCTTTAATATTCATTATGGTATTGAACAAATTGGCAAAAATATTTTTTTCAATATGCATCACATCTAAATTATGATGTATCAAATTAGTTTTCCAATATGAAAAATCCCAAAAGATGCTTCATTTACTCCAACCAAAGTATTTACTAATGCTTGTATTAACTTCATCAGCTTTAAATTCTGTAACTTCCAACAACCCTAATTCATCAATCTCTTGCAATATCTCTTCAACAACTTTGTGAGGGGGAGGAGGTGTTTGTACCATCCTATTCTTAATAAAATTTTGTTTATTGCATCTAAATGAATGATCTGGAGGAAGAAATTTCCTATTGTCGTGAAACCAATATGTTTTGTCCCCATTTGGAAGATAAAATGCATTTGAATCATTGCTACAATAAGGACAAGCCAATTTTTCTACTGTGCTCCATCTAGTCAACATAGCATATGCCAGAAAATCACTAATAGTCCACATCAAAGCTACTCTTAACATAAAATTTTGTTTCAGAGACACATCTTATATCTCTACATCATATTCTTAAAGATATGGCAATTCAGATATTAATGGTTGTAAGAATACATCAATTTTATGCTTTGGATTTGTAGGCCCTGGCACAATCACTGTCAAGAACATATATTCCTCATTCATACACATCCATGGAGGAAAATTATAAGGAATAATTTTCATTGGCCATGATGAATATTATTGGTCAGATTGACCAAAAGGTTGGAATCCATCTATCGATAATCCCAACCTAACATTTCGACTTTCAGCTACAAACTCATAATAGGTATTATTGAAATGTTTCCATATTAGTGCATTCGATGGATGACTCATTATTCCATCTTCATGTTCGTGTTCATTATGTCATCTCATGTGAGATGCAGTAACATCAAAAGCATATAGTCTTTGAAGTCTCGGAGTTAGCGAGAAATAATACATCTACTTCTAGGGTACTAATTTTTATTTTATAGAATGTTTTTTAGGCTTTAACCTAGATTGATCATAAAATTTGCACTCTTGTAATTCCACATCGTCTCCCTAATACAACTTACATCCCAATTTGCAACAATCAACTTTTTCAACAGGCAAACCAAAAACCCTAATAAGTTTCCTTATATTGTAAAAACTATCAACCATTGTATGATTAGGAGTTAATGATTCATTATACCATCCAAGAATTTTATCAAAACTATGATCAGAAAGATGCACTTCAAAGTTTATGTTCAATATTCGAGCAATTGAAGACAATTGAGTCATTATCTCACAATTTGGCCATAACTTTTGGTTAGTTGAATGTAGTAAGTCAAAAATTTGTTTTTCTTGTGGGGTTGGTTTCGTCAAGATTTTCTATATTTTCCTAAAAGATATAACTGGCTACATTATAAACCATTTGCATGTAAATATTTTCAATTGCACCCACATTTTTTTTTCTAAATCCAATCCCTCCTTTAAACTCATCCACATTTACTGCTAAGTTTACTTCATTACCTCTTGAGGTGCTACAAATAACTAACTCTCCATGTCATAACCACTTAAAATAATTTGGAATAAACCTTTTTTTCAGTAAATGGCCATTCATTCCATCAACATGAAGGAAACGAATATGTTTGCACTTTTTATATGAACATCTGATCTTTGAGCCATCCATATATGCAAGTTGAGAGCATATATAACAAATAAAAACTTCAACTCCCTTAGCAAACTCAGGATTAATGAAACCATCAAGTGTTAATCATCTATACATTTAAGATCTATCAACATTATTCATTTCTACAAAAATGTTAATTTAAAAAAGTGATGTCATAGTTATAATCCTTAATGTCCCCTAAGTTTACAAAACATTTAAAGTTTACACAACATCCCCTCCTGTATTAATCAATTGAAATAATCACCTACAATTGATTTCAATACTATAGTATGTGGCATTGTTTACACCTGTGAATCAAGAAAGCAAGTTGTGGATGTGACTCCTTGGCTCATGAAAATTTTCACCAATAAGCCTCATAGGAGCTACATCACAGGTTTCTAACCTATATACCATCTTAGGGTTTATTATGCAAAGAACTGTCATATCTATTAAATCTATGAATTTTTTATGTTAATACTAATTTTGAATTAATCATATTGAATTTTTTGTATTAATCAATTAAATTAATTACCTACAATTGATTTCAATAATATGGTACGTGGTATTGTTTACACCTGTGAATCAAGAAAGTAAGTTGTCGCTGTGACTTCTAGACTCTTGGAAGTTTTCACCGATAAGCCTCATGAGAGCTACATCACAGGTTTCTAGCCTATATACTATCCTAGGGGTTTATTATGCAAAGAACTGTCATGTCTATTAAACCTATTAATTTCTTTTGTTAATACTAAGATTAATTAATCACGTTGAAATTTCCTCTATTAATCAATTGAATTAATCACCTATAATTGATTTCAATTCTATAGTATGTGGCATTGTTTACACCTGTGAATAAAGAAAGCAAGTTCTCGTTGTGACTCCTAGGCTCGTGTAATTTTTTACCAATAAGTCTCACGGGAGTTGCATCGCAGGTTTTTAGCCTATATACCATCCTAGGGGTTTATTATGCAAATAACTATCTTGTCTATTAAACCTATGAATTTCTTATGTTAATACTAAGTTTGAATTAATCACATTAAAATTTTCTATATTAATCAATTAAATAAATTACCTACAATTGATTTCAATACTATGGTACGTGGCATTGTTTACACCTATGAACCAAGAAAGCAAGTTATGGTTGTGACTTCTAGGCTCATGGAATTTTTCACCGATAAGCTTCATGGGAGCTACATTATGGGTTTTCAGCCTATATACCATCCTAGTGGTTTATTATGCCTCAAATCATCCATAAGATCTGAAACTCATTCCATATACAGTAAATAGTTATGTAATCATACATCTACTAATCAATGATTCAAACATAACCCAAACATAAATACTTAGACTATTGAAGAAGAAAATAAAACCTCATCAATGATTATGAGAATATTATAGACAATAACATAAAATCAAGACCTTCTTTGCATTCACATAAAACTCAAACGCACCTAATTAATGTATTATTAAAGCAACATATATGGTAGACATTAGTTAGATGACTTACCTAGATGGACAGACAATTATAGACTACAAAGAAGAAGGATGAGTGGCGCTCTTTAACACAAAATCGGGCTTGCAAAAAAGAATATTTCATACTAATTAACTGGTGGGAATGCACCACTATTTGAAAAGGACTACAACCGACATGAAAGTATGCAAGATAAAACAAAGACATCATGAACATCAATTTAAGAATTTTGAAGCTCAAATCCATCAAGCTCTTTTTAGTGCAATGCTAAAAGAGAAATATGTTTAGTTCACCAAAGGGGAAAAGGAAAACCAGGGGCCATTGCCTACATTTCCTATGGGCTGTTCCAAATACCATATTTTTCTTTTTTAAATGTTATGAAGTCCTCTTCCTATTTTTACCCCCATTTTCACATTTTTCACACTCATCTCCCTCTTATCAATTCAAGTGTGCTATTTTTTTCGATTTTCTTTCACTTTTACTACTCATCTCCTTCTTAATTGCAATCTAACCCACTTAGGCTTAGGAACTTTGTAGTTAGAGCAGGATATATGAAACTTTCAACTTTAGGGATCTTCCTTTTCTAATTTCTATGAAACAACTAACAAGGTCTGCTCTCATTTTTCTTTAGCTTCATTAATATATGTGATGTAATTTTAATTAAGAAGTTGTATCCACTAATCTTCTTTTATTAACATATCTCTCCCCCTACTTGTTTTGACAATTAATTTAGAAAAAATCTAAATGTATATCTCGTGAGTTAATAGTCCAAGCTAACACAATTTTATCACGTAATATTTTCTTTTAAACTATACAACAATATCATACTATGTTTACCATTTTAAAAAGAGTAGACATAAAGGGATTGATATATTAAAAGTGTAAAATCGTATCACAACACCTATAGGATGAGAGAGAACAAGCAATTAACCCCTTTTCCATCACTAAGTATGCATATATACGGTCATACCAGATTTAAATATAGTGTTTTTGGTAGTTCTAGTACAATAACTCATATTCAACTTCTAACAAGATGACTATTATTACCAATTATAATATATAATGAAGGTAATTATTTTTCCAAATCTACATATATGTAAGAGTTTAAACATAAAGCTTCCACAACCACCATTAATTATCATCAAACTTCTATTTTCCTTAGTCCATCAAATAGTTGAATTTTTTACTTACTTTCCAAACTTTTGGTTCATGATCATGCTTTGCCCAAAAATGAAATGTTGAAGCGCTTCAAAATATTTCATCTATAGCATCAACAAAATATTAACAACCAATAACCTTTTAAACTAAATTATTCGATTCTTTAAAATTAGACACTTAATTAATATCATCTCCAATTCTTTAGCATAATTTCCTCATGTCACTTTAGCATCATTTGCTTACTTACAAAATATCATCTCCATTTCTTTTCAAAACAATTCTATGATGGTGGATGCCAAATTTCCCATGGAATTTTGTTTTAGCAAATTCTGGTTATAGTGTGAGAGACATGAAGCGCAGGATGGATATCATATGACTAACTTAGAATTTTGTGGCTACTGTAAACTAGCCTATCTATATAACCAATTTAAGTTGCATATTCTCATATCACAACCACTATCCATTACTTCTAAGTGATCATAGCTTCATACTTATGCTCCATACATACATTCAATATTTCAAAGATAAATTCAGAGGAACCAAAGAGACAAAATTCATTGTCAACACATTTACAAATCCAAGTTGACATTTACATAACCAAACGATGTCATAATAAACCTATACATTTACAAAACCATGACAGTGATGAGGTATAGTGCATTAGAGATGATTATAAATTATCTAAGCAGACGCGACGATGATGACAAGGACTCATAGCAATGAGGTGTCATGGCACGACACTCGATGGCCTTCGGTAGCAACAGAGATGAGGACACTAACAAGATGAGGATAGTGACCTGCCAAGGATGCATGGTGTGTAACATCCCACTACCAAAAGGCATATGCCTAAACATCCAGAGGATGTTCAAGAACATACCCTATGAGAATGGTATGTTAAAGCAATCATGTCAACTTATATGGCATTATATAGAACATAAGCATTTTCAAAGATCAAACCTTCTTATTTCATTCACAAAGTAAAACTTACTTACATTGTCATTTCATTTGATCATCCATGTTTGTACACAAGATAACATTTCAGAGTTTAAGGTTCTATACAAAAAGTATAACATGAAATAAGAAGCTAAACAAAAGTATTCTATCTAAACTCTGCGAGTATCAACTGACCAGACCTTTGAGTCATTCTTGTTTCCAAAATTTGAAAATACTAGATTGTTACTTGATTGCCTTAAATGCTAAGTTATCTAAACTCTGCGAGTATCAACTGACCAGACCTTTGAGTCATTCTTGTTTCCAAAATTTGAAAATACTAGATTATTACTTGATTGCCTTAAATGCTAAGTTACCCCAGTACCTAAAAATTATAGATGCAATTTTGAGGAGTTTGCGAACTCAGTGAGTGAACTATCATCGATGTGTTCACTCAAGTCAGGACACAACATCATAATATATAATCCAAATTCTCAAATATATCATATTCTTCAAAACCAATTCCCATTTATCACATCATTTAGTTTGCGTACCAAGTCACAATATATATATAAATCTCACTTAAACAAACACATTACGAATGCAAACATTTCATGTAGTCATCTAAAATAATCCAATCACTCATCTCAATCATTCATCTCAACAATATGTACACAAACATTTCATATTACTATTTCAACATAATTTAGTAATTCTTCACAACTATCCACATGACATATACATGATTTATATATAAATGCAAATGCACACGTGACTCCACTTTCTCTTGATTATATTGTGACCAAAGGCATATTTAACTGCTTCGTGTCTGTTGTGGACACCGGACTCATTTCACATTCTGTTTCATACCTATTATGGATACCGATCTTATTAATAACTGAGTATGTGGCTCTTTGTGCACATTTCTGAACTTTAAACTCCTTTTCACTTTGGTCACTCCAATCATAACTCCTTTATTTGATCATGCATATCGATGTCATGAAATGCATCAAATCTCATATTATGCTATCAATAACTCTCATTAAGTGTACACAGTCATACATCACATTCATCGAATCTAAGTCCGACATTTAACATTTAGTTGAGCACTCATTTACCCACATTCACAAATAGGTAGATAGCACTTCCAATACATTCCTGACTACTGAACTCCTCAGACAATCAATGTTCGGAATTATCAATATCATAATCATATCAAAACAATTTAAATAGAACCATACATATAATTGAGATTTCATATCCTGGTTACTCACATTATGCTGCAATTAGCTATCGCCTTAACGAGCTGACAATGTTTGGATGTGGATGCTCAATTTGTTCTTCCATATTATGCAACACACATATTTACACATCACTAACTTTTTTTAATCAAATGGATGCTCAATTATACATATGTATTTGTGTTATATTCCATGCATGCTTAATTGACTTTCTGGGTATGTAAATTTATGCAAAGATCTTAATCCATTCCTAAGTCATCAATTATACATTTATTTAAATTCCCATTCATACTACCTTCATGTTCTTCAATATTCATATACCCATTTAGGTTCATCTTGGCCCTAATCAACTCCAAAGACACCAATTAGAGTGACTTATCATCATTTGGTTTGATAATTGCACAAAACTAAGCTCATCATCCAAAAGCACTACCTATAGTCATGGGCAACCTTCTTACGATCATGACAGACACCACGATCCTATACTTGAGCACCACGATTGTGCCTTGCATTATTCCTTCACTTTCTTACTAATTTATCAACCCTAAAGACATATCAAATACTTCCAAATTTCCATAATTCATACCTTTATATGCAACTTAAATTTATGAAAATTCAACTACCAAATTAGTTACATAAATCTCATCAAAGCTCTACTTATTTGGTTCTTCATCATTCACCACATATCATCATATACATATAACCCTAACTTTGTTAAATTCTAGAACACATTAATAACATCCCTCTTTGATATAACTTCACTATCATTAACACTTAAAATCTATACCTAAACCATTCATATAACCTACTATTTCCATGCATCAAAACAAAACCAATTCATTCATTAAAATCTAACATAACTCATCATCTATGTATGCTATCTCAATTTAATCATCATGAATGTTATGCTAAGATATATCACAATAGGGCAAGAAATCACTTATTTGTTTAACTCTACTTTCACCTCAATCCATAAGATATCCTAGACCTCCAAACTTATAAACGTAAAGCATATTCTAAGGACAAGATGAAAACAAAAAGGGGCTTTAACAACAAGATGAAGACAACTAGATTTTGAAGTGGTAAGGTGTAGGATTTGGGGCAAAAATTCAAGGGTTATAGAGCTTATATAAGTGTGTCGTTGGTGAGGAAAGAAGGAGAAAACATAAGACCAAAACATGAAAGAAGGTGGTCTTGCAAGTGTAAAAGATGTGGGTGAGGTATGTGGTGAAGAAGATGGATGGACACTTGGCATGACACTTGTCATGCTAAGAGCCATGTTATATGCCTTTGTCTTACACTCCCAATTGTCACTCCATAACTAGTCCACTTGTCATATAATCACTAGGTCATGTGTCATTCAGCTAGACCACCATTTGTCACTCATGGATTAAAGCCATTTGTCACTCTATTATTAATGCCACATGTCACCATTTTATAGGCTCATTCAACCCAAATTCCTATGTATCATTTTGTTTTGTCCTTTAACATTTTTCCTAGACTAATGCATATATCACCTTATCAATCACTCTATTGTAATAATAAATTCCCAATTTAGTAATTATTATCCATCATACAAAATTCAAGGCATAATCAACATACAATTACTGTTGGACCCCGCTGTTGGAGCCCAACATCGGACATGAGAGCGTGATACTGTATGCGTGGGGTGAAACATGCTAATTAAATAATTAAAGAAAAGACCCGCGGAAGATTAATAGGCCTGCTGGAAAAATAAACTTGAAACCTGCTTTCATGCGATTTAA